>JAOVVO010000362.1:0-80731 GCA_028564675.1 Onchocerca lupi | reverse complement strand
TATATATATATTCAGGTGAGACATTTTTCATTTCATGTGAATATATACACCGAACTATTCAAGTGCGTCTTTCACAAAAGAAATTTAAAAATTGTGATTTTTCAGAATTTTCGAATAAATTTCCTGTTGTAGAAAATGGATTGGTTGGATTGGGACCGAACCAAATAAATATGCATTACAAAGTTACGAGCACGGCACACCGTGTTGGAATGGGCCGGACCGATCCACAAAAGTAGTCATTGAATGTGGAGAGGAAACACAACTAGTGGAAGTATCAGAACCAAGCAAATGTGAATATCTTTTTATCTTGCGTTCTCCTGCTGCATGCCCAGACCCTGCCACTATCACTGATCAACACGAAGAACTTTAACTATTTGATGAAACTTTGAATATGATGGAAAATTATGAAAAGCCGTTATGGATTCATTATTGTTTTGTTGGACAAACATATCTCTTAAATAATGAATTTAAAGTTATGTACGAGATAACAAAGAAAAATAATTTTTGTTGTTAAAAATGATTTTGAAAACCAAACCCTTGAAATTCTTTCGAAATTTCATAAGGATAGTATTATATCCCAGTGTAGAATTTTTCGGTTGTTTTAAAATTCCGTGAACTATGTTCACAGCAATACAAACTCATCTCTTCATTCCCATTTCTGTCATGTTTGCCTTAATGTAGGATTCAAAATCTGTCAGTTTTAAAAAGTTTAGATCTATGAAAATAAAATCAGAAGAAATTTCATGATACATAACTAGATTCTGTAATTATATTTTTATCATCACATTTTCTTCAATGGTTCTATACCTAGTAGATGCATCCCGTTATTCAAAATTTTCCGTGCAGTTGACAACAATAAAAGCCTTGGTATGGCTTTATCTAATGGTTCGCCTGATATGCGAAGAATGGAGGAAGCAAAGCCTACGACGTTAGCTAGCTGCAATAAGTATACGGTTAATCGGCAAGGTTCCATTTCTTGATAGCTAGCAAACAAAACATCAGGAAATGCTTTGAACTGCTCCAGAAGGCGCCAACTCGCTTCATCTGTCTCGAAATCTCCTTCAAATCCTTGCATTAGATTCTGTTTCAAGGTATGATTCCGTTCCTCAATTGACATTAGCCGGCTGTGTTTCGTCTAAAATCAATAACTTGCAAATTACAGCGGTAAAAAAAATGAACCTTTATTTTTTAAACACAAAATCCTAACGACTGACGATAAAATGCATGGAAATGTATGTTTTTTAACATTGCTAATATCAAAAAATGATAACATAATTTATGCATGCTGCAGACTATAAAATACAAAGTGAAGTTATAGGTTAACAATTATTGTTCATTTATTACGGGAAAGGTGTCTATCAAAAGATTCTCGAGATATCGAAAAAGTAAGAATGAGACTACATAAAAAAATAAAGCTAGTAGAGATATTCTAAGAAAGAATTGTACCTGTAGAAGAAGCGCATTATTTTGATTCACTTGAAATGCCTTATCAAATGAGAACAAGTAATCAGTGGATCGCGCTCTCTTGAGATCATTAACTATTATTGTTCCGAGTGACAAGTTGGCTGCTACTTCTTAAATATACATATATAAATACTGTTTTAAATATCCAACATTTTTAATAGATCATATCGATTCTATTAATTGATGAGTGAATAAAAGCACTGGAGAGAAATTTACGAGGAATTTCGTTCCGATCAATTTTCATTGTTTTAGATTTGGTAATAAAAGATTTTGCAAGTTCCAAACCATGATCCAATATGTTATTTACCAGTTGAACTTCTCCCAGCCTGTAAAAAGAATGATTCTGAAATCCTGTGAAAACTAAAAATCTAATCTTCTAAAAGTCTATAAGCTAGCACAGTGAATTATTTTCGAACAGCGACTAAAATCAACAATCCGCTTTCAAGTGGTTCAGCATAGTGAAAACAGAAGTTTTAAGTGGCAAGATGAAACCAGCAGTACCTAGTAGAAAGGCCTTTTACGCGCCCAAATGAAACATGTCGTATTTTATCACCGATGTCGTTTCTTCCGATGGCATTTAAAAGGTATTTCAAATTGATAAAATGTTGTCTTTGTGCATGGTCGACCACAAACAAATACTCATCCGCTGCATACAACTGCTCCCGTAGTAGAACCGATGCTAAATCCCTGAACTTTTAAAATTGGCAATTAAGAAATCACCCTATCACAATTTACACTCAAAGTAAAGTGAAATGCATGCAGTTTACACAAAACAGTATTACTAAGTTCAATTTCTTACTATATGGAATTTCGCACCAGTTAAGGGAATTAAGAATGATTACCTGGACAAATAAAGAGTAGTGTTATTGGACCTTCTGATAATAATAGGCTTATTTTGCTCTTTGCATCTGACCGAAACAGAACCATCATTACTATTTTCTGCTTGTCCTTCTCGTAACATACGATCAATTAATTGATGAGCAGAAATGACAAAGTCAGACTCAAAATATTCTACATCCATTGATAAATTGATTTTTCTGAAACTTTTTCTTTAAAACATAGTGGCATTTCCACTGGAAACTTTACAAATCTATGCAAGCTATAATTCTAAATGTAATAACCATAAATCTCCAAACCATATTTCAGTCCTAGATAGGATGTTAGTCATTTAAATCCTTGATTAATGCAGCGATACTTTAATTTACAGTCTCCAGTATTTTATAGTTTTCTTTCATTTTCTAATTTGAAAAGTTTTATCGAAAAATCAAAAAAAAAAAAAAAATTTGTGACAGCAAAATATAAGGATGGTAAGCCATACTTTATTCTAAGATGCTTTAATATACATTTTCCACAGTGATGAATATGAAGGCCAGTTAGGTCACATCATATCCTTCCTTAGGCATTTTAAATATAGCCACACCATAAATAATTTTGTTATACCTATAAAAATTATGCAACTGCTTGTGCGATAATTGTCGTATATTTTGCCAGAATGACAAATGCTCATTGGTGCTCGCAGTTAATAGACAGCTTTCCATGCTGGCAAGAATATCATGAGCTGTTTGTAGAAAATTGTTAGAATGTTCAGCTAATTTGTTCGCTTCAATATAACATTTAGCCAAAAGAGTAAATTTTTGCATTGTATTCCATGTGGACCATTCCTGAAAAAAAAAAAAAGACATTTCTGGTCTGAATTCAGATTTTTTGTATAACGAATAATTAAAAAATGGATAAGAGAAATATATTACCTCTTGGGAAGGTTTTATCATTGGCCAATGAGCAGCAATCAATGCGAACTGCAATCCCCAATCACCGATATAATTAACAGACATAACTTTATTTCCAGCAGCCCTATTTATTGCATCGATATAGCGCCCAATAACAGTGGATCTGCAAACAAAAATAAAAATGTTCCGAGAATGAATAATAAAAGAAACTTTTCGTGTTAATTGAAGGCATATAAGCAATCCATGCTCGTTAATAACAATTAATGAATCGTAATACAATCAGCATAAATTTGAGTTAGTATTTGTTCCCTAACTGAAGCCAGTATATAGCAGTGATTCATAATTAATTTCTATTCTTTACTCATCTCATGCTGCATTCATGATATTATACTGCAGTGCTTAATATATTAATAAAAAGTAGATTTTAAGCTAATATTTCTCTTAGACAACAAAATAGTTGTAGGAAATTCCATCCTCTTTGTATTGTTATATATTTCATACAAGAGTTGTGAAAAACTGTCAGGATCGAATCAAAAAATAATGGCAAAGTGAATCAATAAGGAGTATTCAAACTGTACCTCCCTTTTAAAGAATGCAAGAAATAACCTGAAATTTCCAACATGAAATTGTTTAGCAATATTTGGAGAGGAATAATCAATGACAATAGATTTTTTGTTTTTGATAAGTTTCTGGAGTAGCGTTGCCGCTAGATTCTCATCACGCCACATCTCATACACAAATCTTTTCATTATCAATCAGCGGCATGCAACATCTAGTCTTTTCAAACTGAAACAGAAAGGTTTTCAAAAATGAAAAAATTCACGTCTAATACGAGACTTGAAACGCTTAAAACTGGAGATTTCGAAAACTACAAAGAAGTCCGAAAACGAATATTTACTTCTGCAAAATTCTATAACCTATAAATGAGTGAAACTATAACCTTAACAGTCACTTCATGGGCTGTACAGACAATTGACAAGAAAGTAAGAGAGTACTGAAATCTATAAAGAACACTTTAACAAAGAGAAGAGGATATGTTTCGCATTTTCCTGAGTTATAAATATTTGAAACAAAAAGACTTTAAAGGTCTAGAAATGAGGTGGGTTTCGTTTTCTCACATGCTAAAAAAAAAATAAAATGCTTTTAATATGTTTGCAAATCATTAACATCTGATACGTCAGTCAAATTAATCGCAACACATTAATAACGTACATTTGCTCTGTTCATGTCACAGGTTAAATATTGTATGACTAATAAAATTAATATTTTATCATTTCAAACAATAATAAGAATATTCCGTTTGATTATTGCTGTTTTAGACTGCAAAAAGGAAATTATAATAATTCTGCAGAAAGAACTACAAAATGAATAGGTTCGATTTGTAGTTACAACATACTTTCAACTTCTTTTTCTTGTAATTTACAAATATAAAGACCAATTTGCAAATTAAAAATCACCAGACTGAATCATTAACGATTACAATGAATGGATCCTTTTATGCTGAAATATTGTTATAATAAGTAACAATACTTTTTGTTGAATAGTTATATAAATTGCATTCATAAATATTCCAGACAAAAATTTCCTTTTTAGCCATTTTCATAACATACAGCGATACTGATTATATTCAGTGTTATGAAATAATAAATTTAACGACTGAAATTAGGAACAGTATCTTCCAAATACAATATGAATACAGTCCTTCAGAAAATTTAAAGCAGGAAATCTGAACAGTAATATAACTAAACCTTAAATCAAAATAAAAAAGCATATCAGTCAAGAAAAAGCAATAAAAATTACGTCACTATGTATACACTTTGTAGGATCAATTTATTAAATGAATTTTTTATTTTAGAGATGGCACTTTTGCTCGCAATAATTTAATAAACTATATGTAGCTAATAGTGCCTAATTTGTCAGACCGAATCATTATGCTAAAAGATATAAAGATCCTGAACCAAACAATAATTCATATCTATTGAAAATGTTTGGACGACTGACAGAGAAAATATTGATCAGAAACCATACTAATTACAGAAATCAAACATTAAGCAGAATAACTTTTTTCGAGCAGTGATATACACAGCAATACTATTTTGAAACGTAACAATATACACTGAAATAATAATATCTTATGCAAAAATTTAATCTCTAATTTCATGATAAATGAAGAGTGAAGGTAAGAAAAATTGCAATGTAAGGTGTTCCATACGCCATTCGAAAAAATTATAAATGATGTTGGTTGAATTGCAATTATTTATACAGTATCATACCATAAAATATGCAGAACTCACATAATAATTCAATTTTCAAATACAAATATACCTTTGAATTGTTCATTTAAAAAGGAATTTCAATTCCTCCTCAGTGAGAGTATTCTCAAATTGAGAACTGCATAATAAATTAGGGAGAGCAAGAAAATGAATCATTTTAGAATATTTCTTGAATAATAAAAACAAAGACTGTCACAAGTATTTGTGATATGTGATAAATTAATAAAGAGCATGAGGTTAGAAGAAATGATACAATTACTGGAAAGATAATTTAAATAGCAAAAAACAAAAATTCTCGAAACAATATGAAATCATATGCCCTTTGACAAGCAGATCAGACAAAAGAATAGTTGAACAAATTAATCTGCTGCATGATTTTCGAATAAGAAAAAATCTTGAAAATTGAAAAAAAAATAAGAAACAATTCTTTTCTGTTTAAAAAAACCTTCCAAATCGCAAATACTTCCGAATATTCGATAAGTTATCTAACAATAAATTGAAAGAAAGGAAACGTCTATTATTCATTATTATCTTCAATTAGTACATTGCGATCAGAAGTAACCAAGTCGACCCCCCAAAATGATATACAGCAACTAGCTAATTGATTATTGCTGATATGAGGTAATATCTAAAAATAAAAAATATTTAAAAAAAAAGCAAATTTATTATCGTGCATTCTCCCTTAAACTAAGAATTGTGAAAAAGCAAATTTATTATCCTGCATTCTCTCTTAAACTAAGAATTGATTCAGCAGATGTGCCGACGTTTTCCTATAATAAAACAAAGTCGAGGAAAAGACTTGCAAAATATTCAAATTAGACATGTCAAGGTTCTGCCTGTTTTAAACGAATGTTTTTTATTTTTGTGAAATTAAACAATTTTTTTCTCAATTGTAAATAAAACTTACTTTTTGGCGTATATAAGGTCCAAAAAAAATATCGTTATAAATAAACATTCCAAGAATGAGCACTGCAAACCCAAGCAGCTGTAAAAATACAATAGACAGAGATAAAATATAGATATATAAAAAATACATTAGAAGTGTATGGATGCATCTGTTCCTGTTTATCTCTCAACGAAATTAAAATCATAAAAAGATACTAAAGCATAATTCATATACCTGTAAAGCAATGAAGTGTTCACCAAAAAGTGGAATTGAAACTAGCCAAATGATTAAAATTCGAACGCTATCAAGTACCATCCTTGTCGTCGCTGATAGTTCTTTGGTGACAGAAATACCAGCAAAATTGAAAAATGCGATGCTAGAAAAAATCAGTCAACAGATAAGATAGATTATGTGGGAAAAAAAGATCAAACCATAGATCACTGACATATATTCTGAATAACGACTATAAATAAAAGAGTGGAGTCGAAAATGAAAATTTAATCAACCAATCCGTTCAAAATTTCCGAAATGGATGATTTCCCTACAATAATCATTAAATCAAAAATTTTGCTATGCAGATAAGCAGTACATATAAATATGCAGAACACTACGTTAGAGTAAAGGAGCGTAACAAATGACTTATTAAAATAATCACAAAAACAATGTATTGACGTCTTCTATTTAAAAACATGTTTCCCAGCTATCAATTACTTTAATAATTCTTGTTCAGTCATGCTCAGAAACCAAACTGAATAATTATTCAACTCACCTAATCACGGTAAGCAGCAGCGCACATCCAATCCATGGGTTACTTTTTATTTCTCTAAATGCATCGAATACATCCTCTAGTCGATGATGCGGATTTGTTGAAAAAATGGATGGCACTGTTATGTAATACATTGGGAACAGTAAAAATATCAAAATTGTCAAGCCAAAAAGACCTACAACAATTGATTTAGAGAGACCTACAATAATTTCTTAATGAGATAGAAAGAATATTTGTATTTTCGATTACCACGCTAATTAAACATATGTAATTCTATTTACAATAAAAAGTAATCCGAAAATCAGAAGTGGAATAAAAATTTTAGACAAAAATCAGTATCCGAATAACAAACCTTCCAAACCTACAACAAGTAAAGGTGGTGCATTAAATTCAGTAACTATTTTTTGTTCAACAACCATCTGAATTGCTACTATGATTTGAGCAATAATGATGAGCAAATCGCCTGAAAATATATAATGAAGCATTGCAAGATAAATTATCTTTAGGTTGCTTTTAAAATAAAATGTAACTCAACATTTAAAATCAGATTTTTCCCACATATTAATGCAGACAAATGATATCTTGAAGACTACATCTTATCAGTATTTGATCTTTCCAAAACAGAAGTTATTATTGGATTACCATTTGGCCCATATCACTCAAAGCATTTCCAATTTGATTAACCTATTATATAAAATGTTCTGAATTTAATATAATATCAATGTTTTGCGATATATTCATCTTAAATACGCTATTCGAGATTGCTTCAGCATAGTCCTTTTACAGTTAGCTTTAAAATTCGCAAGCTAATTATGATGTTGATATGATTCTTGCAATGATGATATATAACGACATCTAAGCGTAGGCACAAAAAGAGATTCCAGAAAAAAGCAAGTTCCTTAAACTTATATATAAAGAAAAAGCAGAGAAACTGTCAATAATGTACTTGGATTTGTGAAATTAGTTTTTTTGATTTATTTGTTACCAGTAAGTTTTTGTTTCATTCATGTTTTTCCTGAAATTTTACCAATCTTTTCTTGTTTAAATAATAAACATAACCGGTAATAATTCCATTGACATCATGCCTGGAGTTTTTACCGAAAATAATATCACTCATTCCGACAATAACAAGACCAATAGTAACAAAGCTCATGCCTAACCAACGGAAACCTTGTAGATAAGATCTTAAGAAAGCAACAGAAAAGAGACCAGTGAATATTATCACCGAGCCTGAAATAAAATAGATTTTATTGTAAAGAAATATGTTGCAATTTGATTAAAATAGCAAAAGTGAGAAATAATAATGGCATTGTCGAACAAGTATCACAATAGACATAATAATTTTTTCATAGTCAAAATAAGCAATAAATTATGAAGAATAAATAAGTCGGAAAAGAAAACTTAAATGGAGGACTAATGGAGAAAACAAAACTGAGAAACTAACCTCTCAACATTTGGAACGATGAAGCCTGTGTAAGATTTAGGCCAATATACATTATCGAAGTCGCAAAAACATCACAAAATGCTGGTATAATGAACACCCAAGGATTAACTTTCAGAAAAATTTGCTCTGAAATATGAGTAGGGATACCATTTCCATTATCTTCATAACTATTTGATGATGTCATCTGATCACGATGCTTTTGAATATAATGTACAATGATATAGACAAATAAGCATGATAATTCACCAATAAACATACAGATTGCCTGAAGATAATGTCCATTAAACTTCTATTATAATAAAATATCTCTAATGCTAAATATTTCAACAAAGTGACAACTCCAAAAAGCGAAGCACATCATGCAAGCCTATCCGACTAACTTTATGAGACAAATTAAATCTGAAGCACAAAATTTAAAAAACACAGCATATAAATAATGCACAGCATACTACATCCTCATTCTGAAAATTTCAAAATTTTTATGAGAATTTTACATTATATGGGATTAATATATCTAATTGATAATAAAAAATGCATCCATTTAATTAATTCAGTCCTTTCAATCAGTTCAATTTCTTATTCCAAAAGTGGAAAGAATCATTCAACAAGTTAAACAAATTCATAATATAATTCTAAACTTCATAAGTCTAAATATGTACCTGAACAAATGGATGATTGAAGTAATTACCATCCACTTTCATGCTATCAGCCCATCTGCAATTCAAGAATTTAAAGTGAAAATTGGCCCGCTATTATTTTTTATTCTGTACAATCCTCCAATTGAAATGTGCAATAAACAAATAACCATTTATCCATAAACTTAAGTAAAAAAGAAAATGGAGTGAGAAAAATTTTCAAGAGTCCTGGCAAGTACATCATAACATACCGAAATATGAAAAGTTTTTTCATGTTTGATTATATAACCAAGATAATCTTCCTAACCAAGAGGAACTTTTGAGAGAAAAAAAAAACTTAAGACTTAGGCTAAGGGTTTGGCTCAGATTTGAGCTTAAATTCTGATCGAATTATATAAATTAGTTTGTAGTCTGATCGAATTATATGTGTTGTTGTAGGAGTAGATATATGCGAAGAAAATATAAAAGCAGCATTTCAGCTATATGATAGCCAATATAAAACTGAATGGAATTCTAAGTACAAAAGGATTTTTGAGATTTTCGAACTTATAAATCTGGTAATGACACTTACTTTGCAGCAATGGTATTAACCGATCCAGTGATTACCATCGTCAGACCAAGCAGTAGCGGTTTCAACATGCGATTCCTGTCAATATCCACCATTTTGAAATTAAGAAAACTTACTGGAAAGAACTGAAAACAAATTTAAGAAAAGAGAAATATATATAATTTATCAAAGATGATTATAAAAGAAGAGAAACGATCTCATTTTCTTTGATTTCGCCGTTCTCCCAACACAATGTATTTCTTATCGAACGATATCAAGAAAATTACGACTTAAAAGATCAAAATAAATTATTATGAGACTGCCGAATTATCTCACATGAATAATTCGACAGCTTGAGATCAAGATTCCATAAAATTGTTTCCAGTTTTAATTGAGTTGAAGAGGATCAAATAAAACTAAAATTAAATTGATTTATTTGAAATCAACTTTTTAAATCTACACCAAGTTAAATGCTTCAAAGTGATCCATAAGTTACCAAATCGAGTGTAAAAACAAGTGGAATTCCTCCAGTTTTTCTCTTCAAATGCAATCTTCAACTTTACATGTTTGAAAGTTTACTAATGATTTCTAGTTACTCTTACTCCACCGCCAATTCACCCTTCCCACATGAATGCTCTGTTGGCTTCATCGAAATATGTAAATAGTATTAATAGAAATAAAATAAGCACACAAAATATTAATTACTTCAAAATTAATCAAAAAGTTATGGATACTTTAAAATGAATCAATTTATAACTAACATCGGAATGTCCAACTCATCAAAGTACTACTGCATAGTGTAAATTAAGAAAATTAAAATTTCACAGATGAAAGGATTATCATCGTACGAAATCTGGGAGACCATCGATATTAATCATATCCAGTTTTTCATTTTTATGCTCGAAACTTTTTTTGTTGAAAATCTTCCATAATCAATTACAAGTAATTCAATTTTAAGTTGTGAGTACTGTTTAAACCAAATTTTGAAATCTAACTTAAAATGAATGTTGATTTCTAAAAACGAATAATTCGGCGACAACTCTCACCAACTTCAATGCTGTCCCGCTATGATTAAGCGAAATGAGAGATGGGAGAGTGCTCTGCAGACGCAAGTATATATATACATGAAGAATTCAAAACAAGGAATGATAAAAATGCAACAAGCAATGTCATGCTCTTAACATTGATGAAACGGAGCGCTCTGTAAAACTCTATGCATAGCCTAGTTTAATGCGTCATCTCGAGAGATCATCGTCACCTTGAAATGATATTTATCACTCTGATAAACACCCACTGTTTCTCCCTATCAGCTCCTTCATTACACACATATAACCCAAGTATTCAGAGACGATGGGATCAGTATTTTCATCGTGGTTTAATTTTGACAAAGCAAAGTGATCTTATTTGGAGGAAACCACATTTGGCCTGGTGGAGGCAATTTATGGGACCGATCGGTTAGTGGCATGGGGTAAAAAGTTGATGGTATGTAAGTAATTGGGGTAGAAGGTGTGGTGATAATTGATTTACAGGGAAATAAATGAAGATAAAGAAAGAGAAAAGGAAGAGGAAGGCTTCGATCAAAGGAAATAAATGCGGGGAGGGATCGATATTAAATTGGAAAAGCGATAATGGACAGGTAGCATCTTATGCTTTTTACACACTCTATCTTCATCTCTCAGTTATTAAACAATGATGTTATTTTAATTTGCTGGCCAATAGATATGCAGTTTTTTATGCAGAAAAAAAATTTGTGTTTTTGGATACAGAATGAGAAGAAAAGTATTTCTTACAAGCTTCACTCACTCTTGTATTATTGTATTATAGATAGAAAGCAAACAACAAGGAAAAGAATTTATTCGTAAAAGACACGAGAAAGACTGCACGAATCTTCCGGAAGCAAAGAAGAAACGAGTATCATTTGCTGCCAATTTGGAAAGGATGAAAGTGTTTGATAAAAGGATGAAGCTAACAGTAAGTATAACTGTCTGGAATTTATTCTTGTTGTATGAATTTTACGAAAATAATCGCAGCTATTTGGTAAGATTTTCTATACGAATTATCTCCGAAATAATTGATGGTGAACAGTTAAGGCTTGTAGACGTATTTGATAGTGAACTTTATTGAAATTTTTTTATAGTTTAGGTAAGCTGATGCGGTGTGTGTGATATTATTAATTCATTTCAGATCACGCCATCAACAGCTAGTCCTGGTAGAAGCATCATTATGAAGAAAAAAGATGGGTCGAAAACTTCGCCAAGTTTGTTTGCAACTCTAAAGTCTAAAGATAAGACTTCAGGAAAAAAGAATAAGTTTCCGCATTTGGCAGTAGAACAGAGTCACAATGAAGACACAAGAAGAGAAGAAATCGAGCAAGGGAATTTCATGGGTTCAACAATGAAACTTGCAGTAACAAACTCAGAAGAGAAAGAAACGAAAAAATCGGGCGAAAGGAAAGTACAGAAAAGTGGTTGCGGAAAAATTCGGTCAGTTAATGGAAAAAAAAAGTTACAAGTTCGTAAATTCCATTCAGTTATCAACAAACTAATGAATACATTCATGATAAACTACTTTAATGATTCTTATCATCGTTTGTCATGTGGAAAACATCAATGTCTGGTGAATAATATTGTGTAGAAGTTTTCATTTTTTAAGCAAAGTAAATTTGTTCCTTCTTTCTTTTCAGTGCTTTGACTTCAAAGCAATCATATGTCCTTATTTTCATTGTAATCGTCATTTAAATAAAAATGCTTAAAATATGTCTTCTTGCATTTCAGGTTACTCGAAAAATGAAAGAAAAATTGTTGAATATGCCAAAGAAAGAGCGCAAAATATATATTCGAGAATTACGAAGAAAACATAAACCACATTTCGATCTGATACTTCAGTGCAAGCATCTGTGGGAGAAATTACGCTGGTAGTTTTTTTGAGATATAGTCCCATATCTTAAGAGAATCTGTTGGTTTCAGTTTATTTGAATAATTTGCAGAAAAAAAAAAGAATTATAAATATTGATTGCCATAATCGAATCAGTGTTTGTAGTGGAAAAACGAATGATACTGAGCGGAAGAAGCTGGCTGCCGAAATTTTTGGAATAATAAAGGGAAAAGTGAAAGAATTAATATTCGCGCATGATACATGCAGAATTGTGGAATGCGTGGTAACAAATGGAGGGAGCGATGTAAGAAGTGCCCTTTTTGAAGAGCTTGTACCAGAGATTATCTGTATGGCAAAGTCAAAATATGCTCGTTTTTTCGTCATGAAAATGCTTAAATATGGGTATACTTTTTGCTGAATTCTTATTTTTGCTAAATTTGTCGCATTACCGACGAGACTTCTCAGAGAATGATAAGTATGATGAGTTTTTTTGTTATTTTAGCAATTGCACTTTAAGTAATGCTTATTTCAAATGAAAGTATGAATCTTAAACTCTTGTTAAAGTTTGAAAATGTGCGATCTTCTGAAATTTTAATTTCAGTTAAAATTTTCAATAATATCTTTCCAATATTCACATTCCTAAATTTTTATCCAGGTAGTCTCTCAATTTCAAACAATTCGAAGTGAATAAGAAATTTCTTATCTTTAAACAGTTTTATGATATCGCAAAATCCTGGTTTTTCGTATCTTTTGCTTCTGATACTCATTAACAATACCGAAAACCTGAGAACATTAACTTCTTTCAATATTTCAATATACTTTAACAATGAAGTGATCATATGTGAGTTTCATATCAAAATTATTTTATGTTCAATATTCATGTGCTTTGATTTAGATCTATGATACAACGTCAAATAATATTTGATGCGTTTCGAGGTCATTGTGTTTCACTATTACGCTTATCATCAGCAGCACAAGTTTTAGAATCAGCCTACAATGATTATGCAAATGCACAACAACGATACAACATTATTGTTGAATTTTATGGAGTGGATTTCGCTTATTTTAAAGTCATTGGTTTTTATTTGCTGTTCTTCTTATTTTCCTCAATGAATTACTGAAATAAAAGTCATTTTACAGTGGAAACTTGACATTATTGATATAATATTTGAAATTGATATGCCTTAAATGGGAATTTATAATGTATTTTAGACTGCTGATAACAGAGCTCGCACACTGAAAGAAGTAATAGCCGACTATCCGAACAGAAAATTATCAATTGTTAAATACCTCGAAAATATTCTTATTGATATTGTAGACAAGTAATTGATTTATGTTTTGATTTATGGTTTGCTTAGGCTGTTTAGCTAAATTTAAATAAGGACTAAGACTGACTAACTTCGGTTGAATTGTTTGTTTTTTAATTTCAATTTTTTGGTAGATAAATGTGAGATTAAATTCATTATTTATGAGTCATACTTGTTTATTTTCAGACCTCAAATAAAGTTAAGTCTGACGCATCGTTTGTTGAGCGATTTTTTCGAATTTGCTGACAGTAAGCAGTTGGAAGAAATGATTGATTCATTAAAACTATGCATACCTCAAGTGAGATCATCATTTCTACTTATTACAAATTTTATTATATTCATGTCGAAAATACTTATGAATTTAGATTTTGTGAATTTTTTTTTGTTCCTCATAGTTTAAGATGAAAATAAGGAAGAAAAACGATGAAGTGGTAAGGTGAGAAAGTAAAGAGCGAAAGAAGAACATTCGAGACATAGTGATCAAAAATTTTTTGAGAAAATCGCTATATTTTAGATTGTTCACACGAGTGATGGCGTGCGCATAGCAATGAAATGTTTATGGAATGGTTGTGCGAAGACGAGAAAGGTTATTCATTTTTTAAAAGAAGAGCTTAAAACTTGTAAACTTGTGAAGCAGATTTTTTTTACGTCCAATTCAATTCTAGTTAGCATCAAACACTCATTATAGATAATGCTGAAAAATTTCAAAGGGCTGGTAACGAAAATTTGTTTGGAGGAGTTCGCGCATCGTTTTTTGATTGCTGTTTTTGATACTGTGGATGATACAGTATTGATTGATAAATGTCTTTTAAAGGTTAACTTTTTGCTTTCAATTTTTGTGGTTTAATCTTACTTTAGAAAATCTGAAATAATGGCAAAAAAAAAGCTATTATATGTCTCCAATCACTGCTTCATTGCAAGTGGAAAAAAAGGACATAAATAATAAAAAGATTTTCATAATTAATTTATTTGCTGAAAAAAATGACTCTTTGATATATAGCTTTCCAGGAACTATTGAATAACATTGGTGAAATTGTTAAAAGTATTTATGGTATAAAAGTTATGCATCATTTAATTCATCCAAGAGATCCTCGCTTTTGTTCAGCATCACAGATAGCAATTTACAAGGCGGTTAGTTCACATTTAATCAGTCTAACATCATTCCGAAACTTCTCTCAATAATAAAAACCACGATAAATTGTTGGAATTTTTAATTAAAAATTTTTATGTTTATTTCATGAAATTTGAAGCTATTAGCATTATGTAAAATATTTAACTTAAATTATGATTCTTAGAATATAACTGTTTCAGGGAGACGGAAATCCATACAGCAAAAAGGATCCCAAGTTACGTTACGCAGAGTTATTCTCATATATTCAGAAGCCATTTTGTAATTATTTCGCAGCAAACATGAATGCTTTGCTTTTTGACAATCATGCATCATTACTTATTTTGGATATGCTGGAAGCTCCAAGTACGTTTAATATGCAATAATTTTGCTCTTCGTCTGAACTGATTTTTAAAATCGAAATGTTTTGCAGTAACTAAATTTTTTGCGAATAAACTGTTGATTCCGCTTTTATTTTCTCTGTCTCCATTAATTATTATATTTTTGTCAGTTGTAATCAATGTTGTATCAATATTTTTTGAAGGAAAGAAGGAGAGGAAGGAAGAATTAGAATAAACCTATTCCAGACATCTCCTTTCAGATGCATTATTAGTTTATATTATTTAAGTGAAATTTTTTAACTGTGATGAAAAAGTTCTTTAAAAAGATAAAAGTTCTTTAAAAAGATATCTTTAGAAGTTCATTGTTTTAGCTGATTTGGATTTTTTCGAAAGAAACGTAAATATGGAAGATCGTGCAGCTTGTTATGATGCAATTGCTTTAATATGCAATCGAGAATTCATACCCTGTGACGCAGAACAGCTTCATCCAATTGAACATCCTCAAGCACATTTTGTAATTTCTAAACTGCTAAAAAGTGATTCTAAATTTGACGTCAAACTTGGTGATTTTATTGTGAAGCAGTGTAAAAATCAGTTGTCATCTTGGGTAATTTTTTTATTTTCTTCAAATTATTTAAGCTGCTCATCAACTAGTCAATGAGAACTTGAACCTAAAATTTTTATTGTATTATTGTTTTAAATCTCGACGTTTTTATGTTTCCAGGTTCCAGGTTAAACTGCATCTATTACTTGTTTTTCCTGAATTATTCATATTGAGGATATCAATTTCAGCTTTCATGTAACAAGGGATGTTTTACACTTCTTCATATCCTCGAAAATGCATCGCAAGAAACTCGAGAACTGGTAAGAAGTACGTTGTCTTTAGCAGCAGTAGAAAGGTATCACACAAAAGGAGCTACAGTACTAATGCAAAAACTGAAATAATATTTTTATTACTCATTGTTTGTAATTTTTTTTTTGCTCCGTTATGTTTGATTAAATTGTCATTCCGTTTTTCTGCTTAGCTAAAGGAAGAAAGATAAGTTTTTTCACAAAATGTGGTTTTGCAGTCCACAGTTAGAGCTGTTTGGAGATTTCTTTGTTTCCATATTCAATACTTTCTATATTGTCTCCAATGGAAAGTTAGTGGTTAGTGCCCACACAATAATAAATCAAAAAATTTCATAATAGATTGAAACTAATCAAAGAGTCAGTATTTTTTATCATTTGTGATTTCACATCGAGCAATAAACATAAGGATGTAATCTAAATATTGCACGAAATATGATATTTTCCATTAGTTAAAAAAAAAATCACTAAAATTAATTGTGAAGATCAGCTTATAAATGAAGGATTTCCTTCATCTATGAAACTGTGCAGCTGTGCACTGTTTTAAGAGATAAAGTGATTTTGGGATCAGGTTGGAATTTTGTAACTGAAAAGATGTAGGTTTTAATTTCCTGAAAGTTTATTAAAAATTTCCAGTATTTTATAGCATACAATAAAAAATAAATTCTTAAGACAA
Organism: Onchocerca lupi; assembly: GCA_028564675.1. Lineage (NCBI taxonomy): Eukaryota > Metazoa > Nematoda > Chromadorea > Rhabditida > Onchocercidae > Onchocerca > Onchocerca lupi. Next base: position 63,834 of record JAOVVO010000362.1, on the reverse strand, counting down.
TATAAATCGAAATAAAAATATTAAATAAGATTTCTCTACACAATATACAAAAATAATACTACTGCTTCTTTGAAAGCATACTTTGAGCATTAATTACATAGAAGTCATCGGATAAAAAAATACGTGATTTAAATAGTGCACGAAATATAATTTTCACTGATTAGATTACTAAAAAATATCTAAATACTACACCAAATATAATATTTTTCACTGATTAGATCACTAAAATTAACCATAAAGATTGAGAATTTTCAATATTTTGTTGCTTACAATAGGAAAATGAATTCTTAAGACAATATAAATCGAAATAAAAACAATAAATAAAAATTTTTCTACACAACATACAAAAATTTTTTCGGGAAATTTATCAATATCTAGAAAAAGAAGCATTGTTCAGATAATTATCTGTTTGTTTAGGAGAAAGCTGCGACGACAAAGAAGATCCTGATAACCAATCAAGACACTTTTCTAAATCTATTTGTATAGGATCATGGATGAAGTGACACTGATCACCATAAGGACAGTAGCCAAATGTAGCGTATTTGGTACACAGCGCAGTGCGATAGCGAGGATTGTTGAAAATTTTCTGAAAAGCAAAATAAAATTTCATTATACTTCTTCAGTTAGTATATCCTCATGGCTTTTTGAAATTCGAATTGAAATCTAAAAATGCCAACGCTACCAAGTATTTTGGTAGTTTCTATAATCGGTAAATATCTTTGAAATTAAATGACTTCCTTATTTACTGAAAAAAATGCAAAGTAAAATTTGTTTTTGATAATATTTTCAAATCTGTACACTGAAATCTGCTAACCACTTCTGTCTTTGGCATCGGCCGTAATTCTTCTGGGCCATGTGCGAATTTACAACGTTTTCCATAATTACAACGACCGGTATCTTTCCAGGCTTGACATGGTATCGTCTGAAATGGGCACCATTGTTATTGTGCAAAAACCTAAGAACATCTTGACTTCACTCCACGAAGCATAGCCAACATTAACTTATAACATGATGCACATTTCGCCGGTAATGATTTGGCTATCTAAAGGCTTAAGAAATTACAAAAACTATTTGAGACAATTGTTATTTGAGGCGCACTTTTTTTTTTTCTAGCCACGTTCATTTTATGGATGATCTATCGGCAAAAAATTTATATTTACTAACTTGTTTTCTCTTTTATATAGTGGCACAAGCAGATAATAGAACTATTAAGAAATCAGTATAAAGTGATTTATTCTATATTTCCACTGTTGCACTATTTTCAGATAAAATTTTGATAATTAAAATCTAATTTCATATCTGAAACGACCGATTTCCTTACAGCTTTGTGCGGATATTTTATATTTCCAGAATATTCAGTCCACACATTTCGACTAAACATTAGATTTATATTTTAAAAAATTGTTTTTGAAAAGTATTTTTTTACATATTCAGTATTTTATATATTTAAAAAAATCACACATTTCTGCTTTGAATGATTCTCTAAAGGTAACATTGAAGAATACTAACCTTATGCGTCTCAGCTTTTCGTTTCTTTTTTCGTTCAGCTATCAACAGTTGTGAATGATAAACAAACTGGAGCCATTGGAACCACTCATAAATGTGAAGATCTTTGTTATGAAAACGAGGATCAAACCGTCTCCTTCTTAACATTTCTCGTTCCATCATGCATTTATATCTTCTTGCTTGAAGCTAACTTAGAGTGGTCTGAAATATTTCACTTAATTAACGAATATGTAATAAAATTTTGTAAATGGCAAATTTACATTTACGAATCTGAACTCCGAAAATTTATTTTTCAAATAAAGGATTATATGAATACTGAAGCCTGAGCACAACTAATCCTCCACTCTCAATGCCCCTTTCTGACTTTTGTTCACTATGGATATAAGTTGTCATAACTTCAAGCTCTTCAGATGGGCATTTTTTGATCTACAGAGCAATTCAGAGTGGTTCCTTTTTTTTTTGCCGCCATGTTGAGATTTTTTACCGTAGAAGTTTCTTCAGTTTTCTTTTTTTTTTGCTTGAATTATAGTACATATTGTCGAGGAAAGTTTTCCGTCTGTTATATGTTGGTCGATTGCTTCTCGATCCATTTCTTTCATCTCATTGAGGAACTTCAGAAATCTTTTTCTTTCACCGGGACAGCGCTTGCTAATATCGTGGATGACATTCCGACTCGAGCCATCAAAAAACTGTTGAGGAAGAAAAAATCCTATCGAATTGTAATTTGGGTTGGATTGCTTCTTCTTATTGTTGTGATTCGGTAAGGTCAACAATAGGCTTTCTTGAGTTCATACAAATTATACACAATATCGCGCTGATGCAATAGTAAGGACTAAATGAACAATATACTATAAATAATGCAAAGGGTACGAACAATCGTCTAAATGTTTACTACATTACATTTTGCAACTGCAACTGTCATTTTTGCTTCGTTCCACCTTTGCTGTCATTGAATTGTCCTCGAAATTCCTGACATTTTAAATCTTTTCGGGGGCTCTTCCTTTTTGCCTGATCTATAATGTCGTCTCATGATTGGTCAACCTCACTTTTTTTGTCTGTGAATCGGAGAATCGGAGTTTTGACGGCAAATATGTCCATTTTTTTGATGGTAAACATGTTTGTCATCCCTTGGAAACTATGTCGCGCCGCTTGACCTTTAGTACTCCCTGTTTACAGTAACTGTCTTGGCGCTATTTATTCTTTTTCGGATTTTTCCGGCACAAGTTTTCCGAAATACCATTGTTTAAGTTAAAAATAGAAATTTGTGAGTTACGGCTAAATTATTAGGAAGAACTCTTTAATTCTTAAAATTATTGAGGCAAAAACAGCCATAGTACTTATTAACTGATAAACATGATATAGTTTGAAGTGAAAAAACTGAGCGTAAATTCAAAATCATCGATGGTATGGACAGAAAATTCAAAAACCTTAAAATCCAACATACAAAATGTAATGAAATTTTTAATAATTTAATCATGAAAATGACTATCTAATGGATCAAAGTTTTAAAGTACGACAAAGATTGAAGGATTCATGGGTTACAAATTCTGAGAAATTGTTTTTACAATGTGTCATGTCGACGTAATTTTTTCCTTTTTCAGACATGAATATAATTACGCCTATCTTCTTTCCTTCCTTCTGCCTAAATTTCTCAAATATTCTACTTTGTTAGCTGCAATCAATATATCAGCAAACAGAATCAATTGAATGATACGATAATTCATCTCTTGGATTTCTGTTAATAATTATTTAGCATATAATGTATAGCTGCTACGTAGTTGCTTCATCCCATTGAAGCGCGTTGCAAAAGGATTTGGGTCAAAGTAGGATAAAGTTAGCAGCGAAAATTAGTTTAAAAATTAGAAATTATCTTGTATTTCCTTCTTGGCTTGTTAATTAATTTCCTATAATTATGTTAGACAGCACTTTTTCTTTGTTTCTATAGAAAGTTGAGTTAAAATAAATTACATGCAATTATTTGCCAGTATAGCTTCATGGCTTCATTTATTTTGTTTCACATTCCTTTTTGCAACCATCAACGCTTATCATATCTTATCATATCAATAGCTTAATCATAATGAACATAATGAACTCAGAATATTGTGACAAGCGTTCATGGCGCAGTGTCAATGATATATTTAAACCCATTGGTAATAAATTTTTAATTTCCAACTCAATATTTTCATTGCCATCGACAGAACATATTTCATGCTTTTATTTTAGATACTAAATGATAAATTATTAAGTAAATAAATGAATTCACATTGTCTGGAAAATGATTTTTAAATAATAAAGACAAATATTTGTTCTTCGTAAAATTGTTTGCTCTTGTTTGCTCTTTTTGCTCGATTATTTCTAGCCGTAAGTTCATCTCAGTATTTTTTGCGTAAATTATTTTTGAGTAAATTATTAAGTATTTGTCTTATCGATATATTCATTTTATCTAAATTTTTGTTAAATTATTAAGGATTCGTCTTATCAATATATTCATCCTATTTTCGCCCTTTATTTTTGATTTTCCCACACATTTTTCTCGTCAAGTTAAAACTCTAAAAATTAGGTCAGATAAATTACTCTTTAATAAATTCTGTCGCTGCAAAGAAAATTTTAGAAAATTAACACTCAACTTAAAGGATACTTTTCCAATCTCTCTGAACATTCCTAAAACAAAGTAATCAAATCTTTGATTGATCGGTATTTGAAGAAAGAATAAGCCTCTCCGACTTCTATCAATTCATTGATTCGAAATATTTTTTCCTGAAGATTTTTTAACTTTTTTTTTTAGTTTGAAATGGCATATGACTAAGTAATTAATTAGGAAACAATTCAAGGATCAATTTTTAGTTGCAAATAAAATTCTTGAATTATAAAAGATTAAAGGAGTGATTAAACACGTTGGACAATAATATTGATTGGACTTCATCAAACAGATAACTATTATTCTTTTTCGAATAATAGTTATAGCAGTCATATTTTCATTTATTTCTTTTCTTAATGAATATGCAACATTTCATGTTTAAATTATAAATTTCTTTAATTATACAAAGCCAAACTACGATATAAAACAATATAATCCAATATTTCTTAAACACAACAAAATTCTTTCAAATGATGTAAGTTTTGTAAATGTAAGGTAACGAGATTTGATTTTTAGCTGATTAATGTTATTAAAAGAAGAGAATTTTCATTTGAAATAATTTTTCGCATATCTAAATACTTATAATGGCATCGTGCTATCTCAAACTTCTTTTCTTAAGTAGATTATTGTTCAAAAGAGGAGTGTGAATATTTTATATTTTAATACTTTTAATTTTTAAGAATTACAGAGATATGAAGTATGTAAGTGAATGATAAAATTATCTTTTCATGCCTGTTGAGTGTTACCGATCGTGAAAAAAAGTGATGGGAAATAAGTGTCAGTTCATATGTGTTTCCTAATAGAACTACTGTACTGAATGAGTAAATTTTCGATGATAATATGTTTTATTGCTCAAGTTTTTTAAAATGCAATAAGTTTCTTTTAGTGAATCCTGAAATAAATAAGCTTCAAACAGTTACAGTTAAAAGTTCAAAAGTCACAATTAAAAAATGCTCGTTTCGTTTTCACTGGATCATTCCACTTTTTGCCACAACCTAGTTCATGAAACAAAAACTGTTGCACACGATTCCACATTTTTCGGGCACTATATATGCCCTGTAAATATTGCTGGAAATATTTAATTTCTTCCAAGTTATAATTACTCACATATAGTGGGAATTAATCAGTCTTATTGTATGGCTTGGAATAATTACTTTTAGAAAATTTTGAAAGCTCTCGACATAAATGGATTTTCCTAAAACCTTTTTCCTTGTCAAGTCAAATTTTCTTGAAATATAAAAAAACGGAAATATATTTTTAAAGATCGAAATCCATGAGAAATGCTGGCAGTATTTTACCTGATGAGTAGCTTTATCAAGATAAAAAGGTTTCGTAGCATTTGGGAATCGGCTTTGCAATACAGCACTGTGATTTATCGAAACGATCACATCTTCCATTCCATGACAGATGAGTGTACGACAAAGTACGTTTGACACTTTATCTATGCTGTAGAACTTGTTGGAACAACATGTTCTTCTACGAGATTTTTAGGAAAACAGTCGTCAGGTTCATTTTCTGAGCAGATAAAGTGAATAATCACGGACAAGAAAGTAAAATGTTTAGTAAAGATACTTATATCATAATTTAATTTTCTCCAGGATTATCAAGATATCTTACTACTTAGTGCATGATTCAGTAATCGCAGACAGGAGCTACTATGTGATAATTCTGTTCATCACCTTTCGATTCGGGTGGGGATTAGCAGCAGTCAAAATCTCGTTTATCCATTGTTTGTTAAACTATCGATAGTTTGGTTTGCAAATTTTGATTGAAGTTTCCAGAAATGTCGTATTTTTGAATTTTAATTGCCGCATCGCAATGAGAAATCGAATTTTATTAAACCATCTCAAGATAGTTGTTACTTTTCTCACTTATACGGAGATTGCAAATATACAAAGAGCCATGATGCGAAGTATGTATAAAAGATAGACCTTGAGAACTGATCCAAACAGCAAGTCCTACTACTATATGGCTTTCGTCCAAGAACACGTAATAGTGATGTAAAGGGAGCAATCAGAATCAATCCCGCTACCTATAATATATTTCATTCACACTTTTAAATTAAAATAATGATCTGTGGATTTCGATAATCAAATATCTGTGATAAATTGCATTCTTCTATTACTGTGTACCAAAGAGATTTCTCATTGCCTAGAGCACAGAGATGCTCACTCTGTGAGCTGATCTTTAATACAAGCTAATGAATTCACGATTTTGATATTGCTGTAGTAAAGTAAATCTAAATGATAATCTCTCCTTTTAAGACATGAATGCAATTCCACCTATCTCCTTTTCTTTCTTTTTTGTTACAATGGATTCGAAAACACGATTATAAATTTTAATGAATGATTCCGAAGAAGATTAACGCAAAACTTTTTCACGTGATGCCAAATGAACTGCAACTGCAGTACCCATACTGAATCCCATTAGAATTATTTCATTTGGTTGTGCTTTCATTTCTTTAATTAAATATCTGAAATGCTAAAATCATAACTTTCAAATTATCATATTTTGATGCAGTTTTTAAACTGCAAGTTTAGTTTACAGTTTTATTATATTCTTCTATTTTGATGACTATTAGATGTTACTTGGCAAATAGTATGCTGGCCACTGTTTGCACAATTAAAGCATTTTGATATCTTCATGATATCATAACGAAACACCTTGAAAATTCATCATTTCTATTTGTGGTATAATGAATAACAATAATTATGTTTTTTAAGTATCCAATAACTATTTTTCTGCAAAATCTAGAAGTGACGTAAGAATAAATCTCCAACTACGGCTTTTTCTGCAAAAACTTAATTTATCGCGAAACAAACTGATAAACGGCATCTATATTTTGATAAACATTTTTTTCTGTAGGAGTTCCCGTACTCAGTCCAAAACCACTGTAATCAAACGCCATTAAATCACATTGCAAAAAATCTGCTATATCAACCTAAAATTTTCATCGTAAACAGCATGAAGTGTTGATCAGTCAATGATTAAAAATTTCAGAAAATTTTTAAAGATTAAAAAACAAAAAGGTATAAAATACCAAAACTCAAATTTAATAAGCTAGTTCTATTTGAAAACTAATCTGAATTCTTCACTGCCATTTGAATTTAATGTTTTTCTTGTAGACCGAATGAAGGGCAACTTACCAAATTGGGATCAGTAAGCATACACGACCCAACATCTGAGCTGTTTGGCTGAGCAAAAAGTAATATATATGGTGCTGATTTCTTGTATCGATATGATTTCTCGCATCGGATATAAACTGCCATCAAGGTATCTCCATTAGCTGATGGTATTAAATGTACCTGCTTATTTAAAATTTAATTTTAATGTGGTAAAGTTTTTCTTGGAAAAAAAAGTTTGATCTTATTCGTTGTTCAATTTTTCATTTGAGATCAGCAAGCATTATAAGCTTCGTTTACGTTGATTATTAAATTATTCCAAAATAATTTCCAATGCTACTTTTCTAATTTATACAACGAATAAATGACTTCCTTACTAGTTCAAGAAGAGTAATCAGAATATAAAATACAATGATAGTAAAAAATAGCACCACAGGATAAAATCATCTCATTGCTATATGATAACGATCAAAAAATGAATGCAACTTTATTTCTCAGGATGATTAGATTCTAAATTATTATAAGTATGAATTTTGTTATAATTATTCATATTACTCTAACAGACAAATATACTAAGCATAGTCACTAGATTTGCTCCTCGCCTACAGGGTTTTTGCACATTGGCATTGTTTTAAAATAAAAATTATTTGAAGCTACGAATTATCATTTATTGTATCGATTTCTCTTGTTGAAATGTCATAAAATATTGGAACAGTATGATGATAAGATATGTGATCTCGGACTATTAAGATGTACCATGGCAATTGTGATTCTGCGATGAAATTTTTATAGCGCTAAATATGTTGTCGATGAAACATTTTATGCATAGAAATAAAAAAAAGATTTTTTTTTTGATTTTTGATAACTTGATAAAAATTTTAATGCAAATGATATAGTTTCATTGCTTCACCTCAATTCGCAGCAGTTGAACGGCAACATCCGAATTTTTAAATTCTGGCAACAATAAATGCGGCAAACAAATGGTTAAATTGGTACTTTCACGAGCGCTTTTTGCATCAAAAAATTGTCGACGCTTGTTAGGCTGAAATCCCACTCTTGTAAATAAATATTTTACAGATATCTTTCTGAAAAAAAAATATTGTCAGGGAGGGAAGCGCTTTTACGAAAAGTCGAACTATTAGATTCGAAGCATCCAAAAGTTCTTTCGAGAATTTCAGAATTCACTGACATCTATTCGTGAATCATTCCATCTAAATTTCTCGGCTGGATGAAATATAGTAAAGCAAGCAGTATAAGAATCAATACGCAAATACATTAGTGCTTAATTTGCTGTATGAGAACTTCTTTTAAGAATGACATTATTTCCCATTTATCCAGCAAACATATTGTCTAATAACAAGCCATAATGAAAGCGTAGTAGATAAAAATATGAGAAATCACGATGAAGTCCCCAAAGATCTTATGGAAAAGATCGCTTTGTAATTTTTCGGATAATCATTGAAATCTTCTCGTTAAATATCTTACAATAAATTTATTTACTTTGATTCTCATTAACTTCGCTTTTTGATTCCATCATCTATTGTATTCATCTGCTTTATTATCATTTGATAGCTGTTTGTTAACGAATTGCTCACCTCTCCGCCAATTAGGAAATAGTATTGACAGTGTTTCGGAGGATGAAATGCAACTTTTCGGATTATTAAATTTGGTGCTGGTGGGCAAAGGATAAAGCACACTTTGGCTATCCATTTAAACGCGTGGAGCCATCTTTTCCATGGTGTCATCTTTTCTCCTTGCATTTTTCCCAGTTCTTCCCAAGTCTGTGGATACTGTGATTATTATTAACTGATATATGTGCCAAGGAAGTTCAGTGAAAAGGTGACATATCCAGACTAAATAATTTTTCAAACTCTTCATAATACATATTTATGTATAAATAATGCTTGCGATTTGAATTAGTGATTAAAAAACGAGTATTACCCGTATATATTTTAATGCTCAAAAAAATGCCGAACATTGGACTCTTACTTGTTGATTTTCTTTAGCAGTATATTCACAAGTTCCATCCGATTCTGCAAAAAGTTTATTGAAGAAACTGAATTTTATGGCTTCCATTTAAGGTTAATTAAAGATTCTTAAGCAAACCTTCGGATTGTAGAATAAACGGTCCAAATACTTTTTTTTCATCATTATCCTGAATTGTTCTTAATAATCATCCATTATTCAATTAATCTTAATTAACAGAAGAAAAAAATCTGTATTCTAGATTTTCCATAAAATAGTAGATATTATGTTTCCTTTTATCCAGTTTTTAAAAGTGTACTTCTTGTAATAGAATAAGCAACATTATGGCTAATAAAATGAGAATGAATATTATCAATGATTTCTCTTATCTCTTTCTGTTTGCTCCTGTTTCCTCTATAACTACAAAAATGTTGGATTTGAAGGAAATATAGTTGACAAAGTTGTATTATGTGCTGTCATGCGCGAGCATTTAGCATTGTATCAAAAATTAACCAAAACAATTTCTTGTTTCTGCTTTTTCCTAATGATATTATATAAAATTTATTTTGCTTATAGAGAAAGTTAAGAATTTTGAAAGGTCCTTTCCTCAGAAATTTATAAACTTGAAGCTAAATAATTAAAAAAAATTATCTATCAAACCTGGTCTTCATCACTAATTGAACTGGTATCAGGAGAAATCACTTGAGCGCACATACTTGACTCACTTCGATACATGCAATGAATCAAAGAAATTTAAAATTTTTGGGAAATTTTACTTTGAAAAAGACTATTAGTAAACGAACTCGCAATGTATCGAATGATTTAATCGAATAAATTTGGATTATTCATTTTTTACAATGACTAATATAACTTGATATTATTTGACAATGATTGTGTTTCAATTGAATAGAAATGAAATTTTATTCAAAATTAATTTCTATACAATAGAATAGATATGAAACACAAACCAAGATATAAAATATTTTTTTTTTCCATTTATTGTTCGAAATAGCTTACAGTAAAAGTTTAGAGACCTATTTTTTAAAAGAATTTTTGAAATCTTAAAATGTTCAACCAGTGAATCAGATCAATTTCGATATGATGTTTTCAAGTTTATGAAAATTCGTTGCTTAGCCAACTTTCTGCTTGTTACTTTTAATCTATAACAGCATAATGACGGAAAAATGGATAACAGAAAGTTTAAATAGCGCCAAATAATGATGAAAAAATTTTGCATAATTACAAGAAATTCTTTCTTTTTTCTATTCTACATGCAGTATTAAGTCAACAGAAGATAAAATGAGAGGCAATAAAATATTTGCAAATCCTTGAATTAATTTTAAAAAACTATCAACTCTTTCCTCTCCCTTCTTCCTCATTAAGCTGCCCAATATTTAAAGAGGAATAATACTTAATCTTAAATATTCATTCTTTCTAACTTTTTTCTTTTTTTTTTTTTTTTTTTAAATCTGAGAAGCCTTAAATAGCGCTATGAAATACGATGATAAAAAGGTTCAAATGGATGCAATGAAATTTCATTATAAATTGAAATTTAGTAAAACTATGAACGACAAAACATATAAGCAATTTAGTCATAGTTTTATACGATTGGATTTCACTCAGATTGAAAACCAGACAAAAACTTCCATAGTAATATGCTCACTGTAAACCATAACCTGGAAAAATAAGTCAAAATCGTTAATTATAACGAGATTTACATTTATTAGATTTATTCATTTTTTTTTTCGCATTTGAATTTCTCATTTTCCATTGGAATTTTTTATAAATTAAGTAATCTGATAAAATGTGATAAATTCTTCTACTAAAAAATAGAAAATTGTTGAAATTTGCATATTTTAATCTTCTTTTAAAAAAATCACAATGACATTGAAATCGTGAATGACGGAACATACGTGAAATAGTTATTATCATTGATAACTCCATCTGAATAATCTTCATCACTTTCATCTAATTCGCTATTTTCTTTATTCTTTAATAATATATATTTCAAGAAATTGATATGATAATTATGCAATTGTTGAAGAACAAGATTTGTTAATTTAAATTTCGATCTGTCAAGCAATCTAGAAATTGAAACTTCAATTGCAGAACTAAAAGAAACTTAAATTAAATCCAATACTTTCAATGATATCCAAGTGAATAATCAACTTTGTATTTTTTATCGTTTTTTTTTTTCTTTTTTTTTTTTGGCTGTTAGCGGAAAGAATTACCTCGTTGCTTGATTCTTCGTAATCTTCACTGCCATCATTGCTATCATTTTGCAATTCATCATTATTTTTCATTATCTTTTCATCCTTCAGTTGCTTTTTTGCCGTTGTATCCACATACTGGAATGGTGTTGTCTTTCGTGAATCGTAATTAAAACCGACTTAATAGCGATCTATCCGTAAATCGCAAATATAACAAATCATTTCCATTTATCAATGGATGTGATTTGATATTTCTATTTTTATTAATCGGGCTTCTTTAACATTCACTAAAATTATTTCGAAAATTTTAAAGCGCATTGTTTGATTCTTACAGGCCATATTTTTGAAATTTATGATTCAAAATGTGAAAAAAAATGTGAGCAGTTGAAAAATTACCAAAACATCTTGTGATAATCTTTCCTCATTAATTCTGGGTAAGTTATCCAAGTATTCGTGATCGATCTCTGCAATTAGTAATTGTCTTTAAAACCGCAGCAATGTCAATAAATGAATAATTATGTAGCAAATTAGAAACAAGTATAAAACAGATTTAATATGGAGAAAAACAAAAACTCATTGACCAAATAGAAGTTATGAAGGCATTTAAGCAATTTTATATCACCTTACATTACAATTAAGCATTAAAGCAAGATAGAGTGTGATGTACTAATCAAATATCAGAAAAGATATTTTCAAAATTTAAGAAGCTTCATATATTTCATGTCTTGCTTATGGGATGCATGCGTGATAGCTAGTTCAAGTTGGATATTACAATAAAACTTTAAAACGAAACTTTGTAGCAATTAAATCCTAAAAATATATTAATATGCAAAAAGGCCTGACCTTCTATAGAAACCTTGATGTTGTTGTCATCATTATCATTCATTTTCTCATAAGGAACATTTTTTGATGTCATTCCATGATTTTGTTCACGCTAAAAACGTAGATTTAAAGGTCAAAAAAGTTTGAAAACAGTCAAAAAATATCTAAAATAAAGTAGAAAAAGAGGATATTAAGTATCAAATTGATAAATTTTCCGAATTTTATAAATTTATCAGCAAACGTTCATACCTGAATTGTCATAGAACATGTTGTTTTCTCCAAAACCAATAGAAATATGCAAAATGTAACAATGCGGAACATTTTTGTCATCTTTTAAGCTTACTGTTAACAACTTAAATCCAAAAATATATAGTTTTATTTGGTAAATTCTTTCAGGATGAGGAAAAACTTTGGTCGAGAATTCAGAGAATAAACTTATTTTTGATAATAAAAGAATCAATAAGAAATATTTTTCATCAAATATAAAAATTGGGCATATTGCTTTCTCCTTAAATCTCTAAATCTGAAAACTCTAAATTAGGATTGAAATAATACGATTCAAGAATACCTAAAAATGAATCAATCTATGGAGTAGCAGACTAGCGATACACTAAACAATCAAATTATTAAATTAAAAATGGAAAGTGATAACTGAACCAGAAGGATTATATAATTAAAGAAAATTGACATATATAATGTTCAGTAACAGTAGTAAGTCAATAATAAGATCAATAATAAGCGCCAGTAGAGCATCATACAGTCTGATTTATTATATAAATTTGTCATTCAATAAGTTTTTAAAAGTTTAATTCTTATTAGCTGCAGCACTGGATTTTGTTGATGAGAAGGTCCGATATAATTCTTTAGAATCATTCACTTCTGATTTTCGCAGTACTAATTTTTTGTTCCATAGAAAGTATGAATGATTTGTGAGAAATTTCCAAGAAGCAGTAGAAAACGTCGAAAGAAGTTTCATAATGTAATTCTTGCAATTTGCAGCAGTTTTCTTGCATGTCTATGAAAAATAAATCTTTTTTTTTTTTCGATAGACATAAGTCAAATTGACAGACACTTTTGAGTTTTATTTTTAAGTTAATATACTGCTCATATCAGTATTTGATTATTTCAGTAACTATAATTGTATCAGCTCGATAATCTTCCATTGTTTTCATTTTTTGAAAACTATCACATTTATGAACAAATTGTGATATTTCAATAATATCAAAGATGATATTAAATTATGCAATTTCATTTCGAGCACGTATCTGGCATACATAGTCTTGGGGTACTGATACCATACCAGGATATCGTTTTAAGCTTGGTGGTTCTCCTGAAATCAATGTCTATTTAAAAAGATTGTAAAAATTCAAAAAAGGTTGCAATTTATTTCATTTTATGAACAAGATTTCTTTTTTTTCTTTTAAAAAATGAACTTTGTTCCAATGTAAAAATGAAGAACTTTGGAAAGAACTGCTCAAATTTTTTACTGCCACAACATAATTTACTACTTCATCGTCTTAATTTGCATAAATTTACGACTCCGATATTTTGTGGTATGTTTGGGAGAACAAACACATATAAGCGATATGATTACGAAATTGAACTGCAAAATAAGGCAAATTGATAAGCTTGGACGAACTTAAGGTAAATTACATAAAATATGGAGAAGATAATTTATCTTGAATTATATCTATTTTCGATTTCCCGCTTAATTCTTCTGAATTTACGTTTACCATGAGCAGCAGAGAATTCGAAATTCTGCAGTAAAGTTGTGAGGATGATGAAAAGTTCCGTTCGAGCAAGTGCTTCTCCCAGACACGATCGCTTCCCAATACCAAATGGCATGAAATACTCAAAGTTGAGAAGAGCACCTTCACTGTTAAGGAATCGTGTTGGTTGGAAAATTTCTGCATTTGGATAAAGATTTTCATCGAAATTAATGGCACCAATTTGTGGCATTATTACTGTACCCTGGAATGAATTTGGCAAGCAAATCAAAATGAAGCAGAGATTTCGATTTCAATGACATCATTTCTCACCTTCTGAATTTTATGGCCAGATAAAGTAGTGTTGCAAGTAGTAGCATGTAGTATGTGCCATGGTAAAACATTAATGATGCGTTGCACCTCGCAAATCACTGCCAGTGTATAGTGCATGCAAGTTCGATCTGCCCAGCACACCATTCTCGTCCCGAGATTCTGAATACCAGCCGGAATTAAGCTACTGTTACAGTATATCGATAAATGCTGAATATTTGGCTCCATTTGAATATAAACTTTTTTGCTGCACCAAATTCAAACATAGATTGAAGTCTCAGCTATAATTTCGAAAATCCGATCATCAGAAGGGAGTTACATAATAGTTTCTTGACAGAATTAACTTTTAAATTTAAGGTCTTAAAAAAATGCTATCGAATCGGAAATTAGCAGAGAAGGAATGATTTATCAACCAATCGGTTAAATACTTCAAAATATTCGTTTCTACTCGATTACATTTATCCGAGCAAAATATTACTTTATCGATCTCATCGTGCACAAGTTTCTGGACATCTGGATTGTGAATTAGATAGATAATCACCCAGCGAAGTGTTGTTACTGTTGTTTCCATTCCACCTGTCCACAGATCACCAGAATTCAAAGCCAATGTTATTTTGCTGAAGATGTGCACGACGAATGATTGTTTCATTAAAAAAAAAACTTTAAAAATGCGCTTTAATATTCTTTTATTATAAGTGAATCAAACTAAAAATTGATTATGCTGTTTAATAAACGACTTATCGAAGTAAGTCTGAACAGTGTGGAAAATGCAATTCTATTATCGGTACGCAAGTTGAATGACAAATGATAGAGATAAAAAATATTAACTTAACTTCATTTCACTTTTGCAGAATTATCACTCATGCTATCTGTAACATCTTGTTAACAATAGAAAGAAGGCTAAATTTTCTTACTTATATTCTCTCTTCTCCATGTACTTAATCATATTTTTCAGGTAAGCATCAATGAAATCATTCGGCTCATCATCTTTGCTCGTAGAAGTAATAATTGCCTTTTCATGTTCTTCAATATGTTTCAAAAAAAATCGCTGTAGTGCAAAACCATTTTTGCAAAAACGATAGTACGTCGGTAACAAGAATCGTACAATTGGATAACGATCCACAACTAACATCGGAATACTGACGAACTGGAATAGAAAAAAAGTAATCAAAACTAATCATAATTTGCAATCATGCAAGTCAATACTAGAAAGCATACAATTATTTGCTAAAATTGACTTCCCTATCAGTCCACTTTTAGATTAGTTGCAAAATATAATTGATAATTAAGTTAGCAGGTGTATTAAATATTACTTATAAATAACTCTTACATCTTTAAGAATAGAATCGATTAGTTTTTTGAATCGTAAAAATTCTTGGTCACCATATTCGTAATTTTTGCCAAGAACTAGATCATGGATAATATTACCCACGCAGAATGTAATTGGTAAGTGGAGATCGGTTATTGTGGTTTTCTGTAAATAAATCAGTAATTAGATATAAGACTTAAAAAGTAAGAGAGGTTAATATTCAACCGAGTTTTTGAAAACAGATACACGGGCAACTGAATATCTTCAATTCTCGATCTTTATGGTTAATAGAATAGCTCAATCTCGAGAAAATATTGTTGAAATAAGATCGCAAGATCACATAAAGAAAAGTAACAAGCAACCAGTCCACTGGCTCCTATCTGTTTCCTTAGCTGTTGAATGAGAATATCTGTATAGTGCCGGATTTTTTGCTCCATCATATTATTGCCCATTCCAAAATCACGAAAAACTCTTAAAGCAAAACGTTTCTGGTGACTCCACTTCTCATTCTGTGATAAAATAATCCCATCACCATCTGGACAATGATTACTAAAGATTCCGTAAACGAATGACATCGGCCGACCAGCAAAAATATTTCCTGAATGTTTCAAATAAACTCCCAATTCAAATTAAATTTCTTTCCGCTCAAACATGTACTTAAAATCTGAATACTTTACTGTTTTAATAATGTTTACAACTTAGTTTATTACTCTGTCGCAGACTTCTAATGAAATACTCTATTTCATTCGTTTGAATTGAATCTTTCAAACAGAATAATTGAAAGATTGAAAAGTTCGTTTCAGTTACCAGACTGTATGAGCAATCTTACCTTGGCTAACGAGTGTTTCACGAAGAAGTTTGTAATCTGCAAGTACGATAATTGGTCCAGGCAACCATATGGTGAACACTGGGCCAAATTTCTTTTTCCATTTGATTATTGAACGATGTGGATAAGCTAGGTCAATCTGAAACATATTGTTCCCTTTTGTGGGAGGAAACTTTTCTATCAAACTTTTTATGGATGCACACCTAGCAAGAACATTGCAGTGCCAGCTTAGATTGAAGTCAAAAATTTCCCACACAATTATCAACAGCTTATAATTTGAACTGCTAATGCAGAAGTATTAGAATTTGGTATCTTTCAAGCCCTCAACTATAAATTTTTATCTATATTATTTCGTCTTATGAAAGCCAATATTTAGTGACTTGATATTAAAATTGTTTGTCTCAAAATTAAGATTAATATTGCCTTCAGATGACTATTGACTTTTTTTTGAAGTAATAGTTAAATTATAAAATCAAGCTGTTCTTATAAGTCGAAAATTCGACGTATTTTGGTGCAAAATAGCTTAAGCGCAAAATTTGCAGTTAGACCTTATCCAACATTCTGTGACATATTTTAAAGATTCTTCTATAGGGCATTAATTTAATAGTCTATTCAGTTAAATTATATTTATTGTTACCTGCAAGAAATTCCCAATAAAAGGTAATGG
Source organism: Onchocerca lupi (assembly GCA_028564675.1). NCBI lineage: Eukaryota > Metazoa > Nematoda > Chromadorea > Rhabditida > Onchocercidae > Onchocerca > Onchocerca lupi. The sequence continues at coordinate 46,733 of JAOVVO010000362.1, read as the reverse complement.
GATTGGTCCTGGTGGATATTTGTATCGCAGAACCACATATTCGTTATACAGGTAATAGATGAAGGCGTGGAATATAATGAATACTACGATGGCGAAAAATGCAGGCATAAAGACAATACTAAATTGCAAAATATTGTTAGACAAAGAAATTAAATTTTTTCAGCAAAGTAATAAGTGCTCGACAGTCTCTTCTAAAACAAAAATCTAATAATGGAAGGGACTTTTCTCTGGAGAACTGGATTGCGGGGCGAAATTTTTCAATCCAATAAGAACTTTCACTTTTATACCATTTTTTGACCTTAATGGATTCATAATTTCATTTACCAGCAACATCGTTCACTTTTTATTTTCTACACTTTTATTTAATAACAACAAAATGCCAAACAAATACTAACAAATGTAAGTGGCACATAATTTATTTATTTTTTGGCCGTCTCTTCTTAAAAACTTGTTTAATATTAAAACATACAAAACGAAAAATTAGGAAAAAAACAAACTGAAATTATAATAATGGAATAACATGACAGTAATTGAAGAATGTTTTGATAAATCACAAGATTTCAAGTATTTCTTCATTTTCTTTCCGTTTTTCTTCATTCATACATTTTTGGCTCTCACAAGCATGTTTTTTCGATAATTTAATTATGGTTGCCAATTTAGGCCATTTATCCTGTCTTTAAACTCTTTCTTAACATCTTCATCGACATTTTTGTAGAATTCATTAATTTTATTCATCCGATCCATATCCTTCATCTCTGGATTCATCAGCACCGCCGATAACTGCAGAATTTTTCTTCCTTCAGCTAGCATTCTTTATATTCTTTTAGATACATATTTAATCTCATTATTAATTTTACAAATAAAGATAATATACCATAAAGTTCCAAGTTATGAAATAATTTGTTCATAACACATGCATCATGGAAATCTTATCTCTTTTTTTTATTTAATCGATAATCTTCCAATCAGTAGTAATTAAAAATATTGTAGCACGTATAAGAAGCATTCGTAAAATGAAAACCTTTGCAAAGACAGTTTGCGCCTTATTAGACATGCTTGCGACAATAGCATGAACTCGATCACGTTTTTCTCTTTCTTCCAACTCTTTCATTCGTCGATAACGATCGTATAGCTCCTATAAAAACACACTTTTCATTAATTATGGTTTTTTCAAGTTTTTCCAACTAATCTTTTCATGCCTTATTTTTTTGTTTCAGTAATATGTCAATCAAATTACCTGATTTTCTTCATCCAAAGTCGAAACTAATTGATCTAGTTTGCTTTGTTTCTGTTGGAAACTTTCGTCTGGATTTAATACGATTTTGTAGAACTGCAATTCAAAGCATTTTGCAGACTTACTTATGTAAAGTTTAGCTTTCAAGAAATTTTTTAGCTTAATGAAATTTAGACCACATGATCTAACGAATCGGCATTCTGAATTAGCATAAAACATAATCTATGTATTGAACTCACTTTCTTTTGTACATCATCCGATGTTCCACTTAAAAAATCCGGCAGGTTATTTTTTATATGAATTGAGATATCATAATCATTTTCTGGCTTTGTTGAGATACGGTTCATAACATCATCACTTTTTTTTATTTCCTTAACAAAACCAATATATTCCTTCTGGTCTGTTAATTTTTGAGGATTATTTGTCATCCAAGTTGATTGAAATGGAAGATTTTGAAGACTTGGTGCTGAAACCGTGAAAGCTTGCAGAGAAGGCGATGGATGGAGGGAGATTGGAAATGATATCGGATATAAATTTGGGTTGAATTCATATACCTGGAATGTTATTTGAATTCAAAAAATTTCAAATAAATCGCATCGTTGCAGCAAATCCACACCTATTAAAATTCTCAGGCATCAAATTTAGCGGCAATTATTTTAGCTTGCTAATCCTTGATAAGTACAACATAAATAGAATCAAATTATTGGATATAACAGGCTTACTGGCATTGGTATTCTTAGATGTGATTGCTGATGATTAGGATAAAAAGTAGGTTTTTCCATTATTTGATACTTATCAGGTGATCGATATTGCCATATTTGATTGTTGAATTGCGAATTGATTTTAATGAAATGCAAGTTAATGACTAATATCCATAGAGACCACATTCGAAAAATGCAAATAATAAAATTAGATGTGATTAAAGACAGTGAAAGTAGTATGTGGCAGCTGTGAAATTCGAAAATATACTGGAATGAGGACAAGTACTGAACCCATTGCTCACACAAAAATTTAGATAGAATGGAAATTTCAACTTTCGGTAAAGGGTAGAATAAAATCGGCTTATACAGAAATAAGAAGTTTAAAAGATGGACTGAAACGAAAATAGGTAACTGCATGTTCGATTAAATTCTACACAGCTAAAATATTGCTGTCTTTTACCAACCACCTGTGGTGCCAAAACCGCCCAATTTAAGAGATTTACGCAAGGATAATAATCAAAAAAATGATTCTATTTTCTAAAATTTTATTTTGAAAGCTGTTTTTGAAAAAAATGTTTGAAATAAATTAGCTTAAATGAAGTCAAATCAAAATTTAAAATATTAAAACTACCGTTTCATTTTTTCATATATTGAAATATTAATAAAATATCTAAAATAGAAAAATACATAAAGACCCGAGAAAATCATAAAAATGGCAGTACTTCAATAGAATGATAAATTTAAAAGAACTAATGGTTACCGTTGAAGGTCATTCAGTCATGAACTCTGGTTGCAGTACATTTTTTTGACCTTGCATCATCACAATGGTTTTTAAATACTGGAAACTGACGGCAATTGATTAGAAATAGATATGGATAATCTGATTGAATTCGGTAGCTCAATGCATACAACAGTTTATCGGTCGCTATCTTATGAAAATTTTGAAAGAAAAAGAGATGAATGGTGATAATTCAATGTAAAAATTTTAAGAATACTTTGTTTCACAATTAAATATGTTCTTCATATCATTATCTCTTTCAACTCAATAATTGGTTATCGCTTGACCATGCCAAATGTGGTAATTCATGAAATTTCGTCTGTTTTCAATTCTCTATTTTCAGCAGTTTGTTGTTTAGAATGATTTTCATAGTTTATATCACAAGATTCAAATATAATTTGCTCTTTATAAGTGACCGCAAAAAACAAATGCTAGATCAGTTTGTTCCAGCCAGTGACATCACTATGCATTGATTTTTTCCACTACATCCACTTCGACTGCAGTCAAACGCTATTCCATACGAATTACTGGTGTAGGATTAACTAGGTTGTGATTTGAATTTGCGACAGTCTTTTATAATAAATCTAAGACAGTGCATAATTTTATGTAAAATTAGTATTTCCTAAAGAAATGTCTCATTTGATAATATTCAAAAATTGTGAATAGGTCAAATTCAAGCAAAAATGAGAATGGAAAATTTGTATTTAAATCCAAAAATCCAAGAAAAACATCATTTATTCCGATTTATATATTCTTTCGATATAAAACAAACCTTTTTCACATCCAGAATAAAAACAACATTTTTAGTAAGTGATTCATTAACATTTTTTTATCATATTATCCGTACATATTTTCTGGCAGCTTGTGAGGATTCGGCATGCTGCATAAATGCAAACGATATTCGACTAAAGTAAAAGCTTGAATACTGCTGTTTAATGAATTACAATCCCTTTTTTTATGGCATTTATTTTATCTATTTTAATTGTAAAAATCATTAATTGAATCATTTGAACGAATCTGTCCTTCAATCGCCAGCAAGATATATTAAATAAATAAACTTCATGAATTTTAATTGTCGTCAATTGTATTCTGTATAGAAAATAATGTTTCTGCATCTTGTCCTCTTTTTACTTCCGTGTAATTATTTAGCATTTGAAACGGTTTATAAATAATACTATTTTTATCAGAATTTTATAAAAATCTTTTTACTATTTTCACAATTTCTGATTAATGATATATTCTATCAACTATCTCCTTGCGGCATCTTTCATCTTCCTCATTACTATGTCTAAATGATGTATCGTAATATTGGGGTTAAAATAATAAGTAGAATTTATGAATTACATAATGTCCCATTATATGCTACGTTCCACTTTATTATTCAATATTAATTTAGTGGTAGTAGAAAGGAAAAGTGATAGAAAAAACTCGAAATGCACCTCCAGTACATTGTTATCTAAATGAAAATGAAAAAACCCAGACAATCTATTCAGACTATATTACATTCAGGGTAGAAGTTACACATTTTCCCATCATATTATGTCTACCAAGAGTTTAACGCCAGAATCCAATGTTTTGACAGCATGTGTTGCCTCAGTAAAGAAAAAATTCATTAGATACCAATGTTTCAAAATCTCGCATCTAATTATTATCAAACATTAAAACATGGTGTATGTACAATCGAAGCATCAAAGTGAAATTTAACGTAAACCATTTACCCTAAACAAAATCCTGTAAATAGAAACAGAAGCATAGTGAAAGTATGGGATTCTTTTTTAGTTCAAAAGTCCAATTTAGGAATCTGAAATCAAAGTACTTAATTTTCACAACTAATGCATTATAATGAATTAATTCACTTGCTATCTTTGTTTCGCACCGAAAATTCCATTCTTTCCAATTCTGAATCGTTCTATCCAGCGCATCAATAGGAAGAAATTTATAATTAAAAAAGGAAAAAAATATTTTCGCAATTCAAGGTAATGCAACTGATGCGATATATTTGCGGGAATGGCACAATCTCCTGCAAGCATATCCCAATTCACTCATGGAATAATCTTTTCTCTAAAAAATTCATATGTAGAAAATATGCTAAAAGAATCTATAATTGGCTTCTAAATGAAATGTTCGAAAATAAAATTTTTAAATAATTTCTTTTTTTTACCAGTTTAATTCACCACATATAAAAGTATGGATGGATATAAGATTAAATTGATTTTTAAATTTAAGTAAATGGAGATGAAGACTGAAATAATATGATTAAATGAACAAAATAATTAAAAATTTTCGCAGCAATCATCGTAGAAAATTTATTTGACGGAAGATACAGATAGACCGAAATTATTAGGAAAACGATATCTGATGGAATAGAAATGGTTTTTTGGGGTCTGTTGATGTGGATATCTCGTCGAATAAATACTCGCAAAATATTATTGCATCTGCGATATATTTTGGGAACCGAAATAGATCTGAGCATATATGACAGAAGCATATCAGATGTTTCTTACAGTATACCTTTTAATCCAGTTTAATTAGCATCCTTTAATTTGCAAGTTTAGCAATTTCAGCTATGAATGACTGATCATTAAAGGATTAGGTCTTTGTTAAAAACTCGCCATTTCAAGTTTGAATGAAATTGTTCCTAAATATTTGCGTCAAGTCGGCAATTTTTAAATTCTAAAATATATTCGGCTGAATTCCAACAGAACACATTAAATGCCACGTCATACATAGCAATCAACAATGCTAAATCATAATTAAGTTTAAATTCTTATTATTTGCCCGTTTCGGAATTTTGATATTTTGTATATACATATCAAAATGCTTTTCTTTTCCGAACTTGCATTGATGAAACAAAACAAATTTTTTCAAGTTCTGCTTCAACAAAAGACAAAGCTTGCAATAAACAATTTTCTTATATGTTTCCGAAATTTTTCAAAACAAGACAGCGAATTTAAATTCGACATTTTGTTCAAAATGGATATTTCTGCATTCGCTGAATTATGCAAATATAAAAGATTTTTTGTTTCGAACTTCTAATACCAAAGATCTCGGTATATCATTGCTATCATTCGGAAAAAATATGAGTGGTCAGATTGGGTTGATATCATTTTTATGTTAAGAATCATCATTCATAATCAATCTTATTTCAATCACGATTGATTGAGTTTTTTTATTCTTTCGAAATTGCTTCCAATTCAACAAAATTCAAATTTCTACACTTTTTTTTTTAAATTAAACTAATGAAAGTTTAAAGAAATGTTAATGTTATATATTGTGTAAAACTAGCGACACTAATATTGTTGTTGTTATCAAATTGTGATTATCATTAATGTCGCATATGTCGTTTGAAAAAATGTGAAAAGCATAAAGTTTGTGAGTGAACATTCATTTTTTTAAATGCAAATGAATAGAAGAAATTTAAATAAGTAATTTCAATGTTTGATGAGGAAATTATATTTGGTAATGTGGTCATGCATAGTAATAAATATATTTTGTGCAGTTTTTCTTATGGACTGCATCAAATGCAATAATTTACTTTTTTTTTTACGACGATTTGTTCGTTTCCTTTATAGTTTTTACCTCATGTTTTAGTTGTACTTCAAATGGCATTTTATTTCGAAAATTTTTTTTGATAATGGTTGTTCTTTTCGAAGATCTAATACATTTGAATCCACAGGAAAATCTGCATTGGCTTTCAAAAGTTTTGAAGGATTTTGAGTCATTATTAATATTTCCAAATAAAAATGAAATGATAAAATAGAGTAAATATGAAATTTGAAAATGTCCGCAATGACTGATATTACTATTAACAGTGCAGCAAAATTCGATTATTTAGAGAAACTAATTTTGAAGGAAAATTAATGATGACATCATGTATACAATGAAAATATATATTTTTTAGCTATAGTAGGATTTTGCATTCTTTCCTTGCTGCAGTTTGTATTTTCATTTCTCAATTTCACTTTTTATGTAGTCCGCCCTGGCTACTATCCTTATGATAAAGATAAATTCTTGAAATATGTATGGGTCTATTACTACTACTGCAGCTGAAAGAAGATGGTATATCTGGCTTTAGAGCAATACTCCTCTAAAGATTTTTTACTAAAGAAGGTATATTCAATTCGATCAAATGTTGATTACGCTCTGGAAATGTTTTTTTTTTCTGCAAAAACATATTCGAATCATTTTAATGGTATAACATTATTATGCAGAAAAAAGTAAAGATAAGCTTACATCCATGGCATACTGATATTGATAATTTTATTTTTTTTTTTTTGATAATTTTCAATTTCATTACTTTTTTTCCTTTATTTGTATGAGATATCATGAATCATATTGGCGTCGCGTGTTTCAAAAACAGCAACAGAAAGATGTAATGCGTTAATAAATGGTGATATGTGCTGTTTACCGATTTTCTCAGCCTACAAAAGTCTATAGATTTGAGGAAATATTTTAGAGCTGGTTAGAATTACAGAATTATCGTATTTACACTATGTTTCACAACGAAGTTAATAACGTAAATAACTGGGCAATCAATACATTTATCAAAAGAATACATAGATAAGCTCAATTCCCAGTAGGAGTTTATGAAAAAAATATTTCGAATATAAAAAAATATTTCGAGTTTATGAAAAAAATATTTCGAAAAAAATATTTCGAATATATTTATAATTCATCACATGTTTCAAACAGATTAATTCAATATCCAATCATACTTAGTCTTCATTTTGACAAAATCATCACATGCTGCTCTCAAGGAATAGTATAGAAAGAAGGGTGATACAGAAAAAAGTTTTGCTACATCCAAGTTCAAATGCTGAAACGGAATAAAGTTCTTCAAGCATAGTTTCTAAGGTATCGATATGTAGCTGAATAATGAGGCAATCTGTATATTAATGTGCTACCGTAAAAGTATGTTGAAAGCTAAAGAATTAACTCAAAACTCCATCGCAGCATTGACTTTATTCAAATTCTCCGGTCGGATAAACTGACGGAAAATTTGCTTGCATAACATCGAATTGTTGCAAAGAAAATATCACAAATCAGTATCATTCCATATATTTCAGAAGTTGAGATGGCTTTGATTAAAATTAGTGCACAGCCAAAACAACAAATTCGTCTACACAATCAACTAACCTCCAATTCCTCCAAACAAAAATATTTCACAACAAATTATTGGTGCCACGACTGAAATAATGTCATTACTCAGTCTATTCAAGGGAAAATTCAAATGGCAATAAAACCTAAAGCTAAAAATACTAGGAAAATGAAACTTACATAAAAGCCGTGTAAACTTTATTGACATCAGACATTCTTCTCATTTTATGCTTCGCGACTTCTTCATTTTCAACTTACTTGAAACTTAGAATATAATAAGTGAAGAGGTTGAGATAAGAAAATATATGACACGATGACGTTGGAATGCCTTACGGAAGACGAACAATTCAAAAAGATTAGATTGGACGATATAAGTAATTTCGGTACTGCTTGATTATCTATTCACTCAATTTTTTATTACTTTCTTACCTATCCATAACGATAATCAATGGGGAGACTGCTTCATATTAAAAGCGTGACAATATAATGATTATCGATAACTGATTATTAGTGATGGGAAGATCGAGAAGAGAAACCAGAACATCTGTGGTGCAAATCAGAAGGAAATTTAATAAAACGATGAATTCCAATAAAATTAAGACTAATAGTTACATGAGTCTTTACCGAATCATTCTCCTCATCTAGCTAAGCTTCTTTCTCATCCAAACTTTAGCACTCTTTTTCTCTTCAACCCCTTTCCTACCCTTCAATTATTTTTCTGAAACTTTGTACACACCTTACGTTGAAAATTTCGTTTTCCTTCACTCCTTTCTCTTTGTTTCAACACCTCTTAACTCACTGTTATTATTATTATTTCCATCCCATAAATAATATTTTGCGGATTTTTATGTTCTTGCTTACTCTTAATTCTGCCAATGGATTTAAATTTCTAATATCAATCAATACCAATCATTAATTTTTTTTTGTAATAATTGTGAATATTATTATTATTTATTCTGAAGCCGAATTTATTTGATAATTTTTTCAGTTGCGAAATATTCGGTCCCTCGATTTTTGAATCTCCTTGGCTTAAAGGCTGCAGAGATCTCTATTTTCATAATATCGGTGAGTTTTCATACTTCTGAAATAAACTCCTGAAGAAATTACCGAAGTACGTGTCTTGAACATGTGAAACATGTGAGACATGTGATATCCATTCTTTTTGTTACGCCAATATTGCCTCTGATTAAAGAAGATCCAGATAGTCCGATCCAACTTGAACGAAAGTTCTAGAGCGCTTGACTCAAGATTCTGGAAGACCAGACAACACTGACAACTGGAACAGTTTAGAAGTCCATCTTTTACAAACCGTACATTCATTATGATTCTTTTGATTTCTGCTCTTCGCTTGGGTATCCAGAATTTACGTCTTATCTCCGACAGAGTGTACGTAATTTTAGTGTGAATTGACTATAGTGCCTGTTTTGTTTTGTTTGCTAGGTTATGGTCGTCAGGTGGAGAAGGTTAGTGCTTGTTATTATTTGATTTTTTATACTTTGTTTTTTGGTATACCTTATTTAGTGTGGTATTATAATTCTTTACGTTTTCGTTGTATGAGAAGTTCAGTTACGGGATTATGCCTTGTGGTATAGATGTGGATGTTTTCATTTTCTTCTAACTTTGAATTTTTCAAATCAACTCTTTTGATCTCCATAGTCTTTCCCTTTCACTGTAATAAAGATTCCATTTATTTATTTAATCCTTCCTATTGTGCTTATTCGATTAATATCCATTCTGTCAATTTGTATTCGTCACTTGTAAATCGATCTCTTTCAATTGATATTAGCTGCATCCATAATAATTTTTGTTTTATTGTTAGTTTAATGAATTTGAGGATGAAAGCAGTTGTCCTTAGTAGTCTTAACCGTTTACTGATTTCCATCTATAAGTCCTATTTCTCGGATAGGAATCTGAATGGTTATCTCTGCGATAGCTTTTCCTCCTTCATTTTCATAGCCTTCTCTGAATTTGAATTCCCATTGTAGCCAGTTTAATTTTTCTTCTTTTAACCATGCTGATACTTTTCACAATTTTTTTTTCAGGTTTTCAGATGAAAATCCAATTGTTGCTACATCAACTAGGTTATGTCCACTTGGTATATAACAAAACGAAAATGATTTGCAATGATAGCAGCAGTACAAAACAAACGTCAGACATTTGAAAATATCGTCAATGAAGCGGAAATTAAAATGGAAGGACTGGATTACTCAGTTCATCTTGAGACGAATCGCAATCAATGGCTAAGGAAAGCCGAATTTTTCATTGTGCGTTTGGATATTGCACATCTTGCTACTTCTATAGTATCTACTGATCCATCATTATTCAACAAACTCCAATTATCTGGCATGTTTTTTTGATCTGCTGTACTTCGGTATTCACAATATATTTATATTGCTCTATGGATATGCCATCTCGAATAACGAATAAATGCATCCGCGGCTTTCCGCGATTTGCCTCGAAATAACGCAATATATCTGAGAAAATCTGTTGTATTGTATTGTCTACCAGCTCTTCCATTTCTGCCTTGCCGCAGCGATATTCGCGAATTTCATTGGAATAAAGCGAAAATTAATATGGGAGGATTGAATTATTCAATTCTTCATGAGGCGAATCGCAATCAATGGCTAACGAAAGCCGGATTTCTCTGTGCGGGTTTGGATATTGCACATCTTGCTGTTTCCATAGTATTTAAAAAAGACCGAAATATTTTTTCATGGATCAGCAAACATAAAACTGATTAAACAATATTTCGGTCTTTTCTAAATACCATGAAACAGCAGGATATGCAATATCGAGACATAAAACTGATTGGACAATATTTCGGTCTTTTCTAGATACCATGGAAACGGCAAGATATGCAATATCCAAACCCACAATGAGAAATCCGGCTTTCGTTAGCCACTGAACGCAGTTCGTCTTAATTAATTTTCGCTTTATTCCAATAAAATTAGCGGATATCGCTGCGGCAAGGCAAAAATGGAAGAGCTGGTAGTCGATACGATACAATAGATTTTCTCAGATATATTGCGTTATTTCGAGACAAATCGCGGAAAGCCGCGGATGCATTATTCGATATTCGAGATGGCATATCCATGGAGCAATATAAATATATTGTGAATGTCGAAGTACAGCAGATCAAAAAACATGCCAGATGGTTGGAGTGTCCAACTTCTTTCCCTACATTACGTTCATTGTGCTCATAACGATACAATTTTGCGCTTATTATTGTCGAAAAATCGATATATCTATATAGTCTAAATGCTGTTTATAATGGAAATATGTAATATTACTCAGACAAATGAGTCACTTATCCATATCTGGGCACAAAGGCCTTTGTTTTCTCATCCGATCTGCTAACAATACTTATGCGCATTGTTTGAAATATTGTAAGCATTGTCGTCTATCTAATCCTTTGTCCTGATAATCAACCTTTTATATGATTAATGTGTTGTGAGCTTCCGCCCATAATCAAGACCAAGGATTATCCATATAAAAAGAAGCTTGTTGAGTTAGCAGGGATCAGCGTCTTCAAGATTAACATCAACGGCAGTTCAGTTCCAATTCAATTTCGAAAATGGTCAAGATATCAGTAAAAGCGACAGTTCAACAACACAAGTGACAGCTCAGCAGGAGGAAAGTAATAGGTAGAACGAAAGGAAAATGACAATCGTGAATGGAAAGTACGACAACTCAGTGAGAATTCAAAGGCTGTTGGTATCCTTTTATTATTTACTGTGTATTGTTCATTTAGTCTCTATTATTGTAATAGCAATACATGATATGGTAAACAATATTACAGAAGATCAGCGAAGATTATTGTCCATTGTTTAAAATATCGTATAAACCAATAAAGGCTATTGTCGGTCTAATGGAGTGCCAATAGCAAAAGCAATCTCCAATCCAACCAAATTACAAATCAGTTACGAAATATCAGACATTTTCCCCAACACCTTCTATTCTAAATAACTATTTTTAAAGATAATTAGAAATCCAGGATAAGCAAATAAACGAGACATATAGAATGATACATTTTGCAAAAATAATACATTTTTAGAAGAATCTTGTTTAGAAAATGGACAGGGAATTCAAAACCTTCATTCATGCATCTGCCGTCAAAAGAAAAAAAAGACTTGAGCACTTTTCCATTTAGAATATTGGGGTTATTGTATCAACTAATATCACTAATTTAATTCCTTTCTCTTGAAAGCCTTTTTTGCTTTTTGCATGATTAATATACGGGAGTTTCAAAAACTAAATGTATATTCTCGTTCTATTTTACATTCATGGCAATGATATAAAGAATAAATTCCGAACTTCACCAAGTTCTTCATTGTAACATCAAACTTCAATGAAAAATTTTTATCATTCTACAATCTACTAACATTATCTGTCTTTTGCAATTCATGAAAAGAGATGATTATGCTGCCTACCAACATCAATGAACTTTTCCTTTATCTCATCACCTTTTTTTGGGAAGTTGTAATTGATGTTAGAAGGATTAAAAAGTGATTTGCGTGGAATAGCAGTATTCATTCTTTTGGGTTTGCTCAGAGATTGTATATGAAATTTAAAATTTAACAGAAATGTGAAGTAAATGATAATGTTTATCGAAATTATGAAATTTTTGCAGTGCAAAATTAAAATATAATCTTTCTAAAATATTTATGAAACAAATTGTGCTAGTTTTGAATAACAAGTTTTATTTCTATATCACTTCAAAAATTTTCTATGAAGATTATTGAAAAAACTGATTATCAAGCACATATCAGCAATAAATAAATCATTTTATATCTTTTTTAGTTCTTCACAGAAGTGAAATTATATATACAATAAAATGAAGTTAAAATTCTAAGGATAAATCCTTCGATAACGAATAAATGTGTGTTCTTGCATTCCATGTGTTAATGTTTCCATGTTAAGACGTGCTTGCAAATTGTTCTCATCCAACAATGTCCATTCTCGTACCAACTATAAATGAAAATTATAAAAGCAATATAAGTCAGCCTGGAATGTTTCAATTGAATTCTAGAATAATGTCATTGAATTTTTGTGTCGATAATTTTTATATTTAGCAACAGATCACAATAATACTGTGTATCAAAAAAATTCACTAACTTTTAGTGGAACAAGTGTAAATTAAAATTATGGTCAAATGCATTAAACTTCTGAAAATTTTGTTAAAATTTTTTCATTAGCAGTTACTTGATAAGATTATTAAGACTTCCTAGGCTATTAGTACGGTCTTCTGATTATGGAAATCTTACCAAATGGCAAGTAAAACTTGTCAAATTCTCTTGTATTCAATTATTTTTAATTTCTATGATTAACCTAATTATACAAGAAAAAATGGTAGTTATACAGGAAAAGAAAGTGTTCAACGCAGTGAATGATGATATTTAATTTTTAATAATAAACTTTCAACGAAAGTTTATTATTAAACAGTGAAAAGCATTCCTTTTTTTTATCATAAGAACGGTAATATTTTGGTCAGTATAGAAATTCTCAAATTAAAATTAATGAAAATATTTGCATTCAAGAAATCGTTATAAAATAAAATTTCAGAAGATAAAGTTTGTGTTGGATTAATTCTTTCCTTCCTAAATTGCAGTGAATATAAAGATAATGCAATTTGTATGTGTTCAAAATAAAAATATTAAATAATAACGAGAAAAAATATACTTGTAGCTTTTTGTAGTTTTCATTTGAAATATTTCATATTAAAAAAAGTTTTTTCGGATAGAAAAGTTTACACAAAAGGACAATTTACTTGAAGAACTGGTAGATCTCTGCTGAAGCTAATTCGCCCAATATCTTTTAAATGGAATTCGATCCGGTTTGGTTCAACGATTCCTTCTTCGACCGTTACAAAACATGAAATTTTAGTTCTTGAAAATTAATTAAATATATTTCGAAATACGTCTGCTCTTATGTGTAGTAGGCAAAAATGAAAAACATTATATTCCACTTGCTCGCAGATACGATAGTGAACTGCATACAATGGGAACTTGCCATTATTCATGACAGTAGTAAGTGAAACAATTCTTGTATTGGGATCTACTGTAATATAACCATATTCGCTATGCAATTCTTCTTGCCTTGATAATCCCCATGCAAATGCTCTAAATACACTGTATGATAAAATCATAATGGAAATATTCCATTCATTTTTATTATGAGATTAATTTTATTCCTACTATCAACAACAGACAGTCAATCTTCCGACAATTTCTAAATTAGAATCTTTCATAAGTAATTTTCTTTCCAGCTTGAAAATATGCTTTAACAAATATTTCAAAGATTCGATAATGGCACTGCGAGATAATGAAGCGGTGTCCTTTGTCAAGTAACATCATTTAACATCGCAAACATTAAGCAAATGCATACGTATAATTGAGTGCTTCCAATCCAGTCATATGTTCGTCAGAAAGAGAAATTTCAACTTGTTCGCCGTATGTAAATGTAGGAATGGTTGGAAAAATTGCTTTTCCGCCATGATTCGATTGCCAAATGCCAATTAGCCATGCGATGGATTGCAAATGAGAAGGAACTCGTGAAACATCGAATCCTGCCAAAAAAAGTGAAAAAGCAAGGCGAATCATTGCACACTGTGCAGAAAATCCAAGAAACAAAATATATAAGTTTTCTTACATATTTTGTTTCTTGAAGGCTTTTAAATCTTAAAAAATTCAAATTTAAAAAAATGACAAAAATGTACGAGTTAAAGATTACAAGCAAATCTATGTAGCAAGAGAATAAACAATAAAGGTTTTTTGATTTGACTAAATAATTATATAAAATCTCCTGTAAAAGATGAAAAAGTTTCATTTTATTTATTTCGAGAAAAATGAAATAAAATATTTTAAGGATTATTCATACTTGGTTCTACTTTTCTTGTGCAATAGCCACATGATTTGCGGCACGTTTTGATGATGTAATCGGTAGTTTGACATAATGAAGCATGTGACGCGACCCAATCCCTGCAATTGTTATTCGAGTCTTCACAGTTCTGACCTAAAATTTTTAACAAATTCAAACCTTCAAGATCCCTTCAACCTTAATTTTTAGTTCTAAATAAATTATCGAGCCGAAATGAATTTATGTTTAAGAAAAAAAAAATTGCCATTACATTTTGCAGATTTTCATGAAAAAAAGCATGTAGTTTTACAAATAGTAGGGCAAGATTGTGTCGAAAATAATCATTACATTTTATTTTAAAATAACGAAGATGAAAAATTACTAAACAAGAGAAGTTACAAATTTAAATAGATTGCTAAAATATGTGTAACTGACCTTTCACGACATCAATTGTAATGATAATAATATTGAAAGCCAAAAACAATAAAGCGGGTTTCATGTTTTCGAAAAGAGAGAAGCAATAAGGTAAGACAGGTCACAGTTTCCTTGTTGCAAAACATCGCTTTCAAATCTTCCATCACTGAGAAAGATGACGAATGAAACAACCACAGCAATGACAAAGTGCCATAACCAGATTTCTAAAGTACTTTTCTCATTTGTTAATTCTCGTACTGCCGTGACGATATCAGTGACATAATGCATTTGTTTGATATCATCATCAGTTGAGAGCCAAAGGATCAAGTTCCGAGATTATTAAGGTCAGCTTTCCTTTCCTCATCTTCCGAATTAAATGCCCTAAATAAGGCCTTTATAATGAACCAAAATATTTCAACATCATGAAGATGATATCCATGAAAACTTGTTTTGCAATTTCAACTGCTCTCTTCAAGTTCACTGTAGGCACAATAAAACTGTTCCCTATGATGAAAGGAGTAAAGACTTACATTGTTTAATGATGGAACTAAAAAAAAGCTGTAACCATATACAATCTGCTGTAACAAGATGTGTAACATCAGGAATTATATTAAGAGCGTTTCATGAACATTTAAGTTAGGCCTTGAAACATTCCCACTGCCACAATTTGTGGATCTTTCAAATTTAAAAAGTATTTCAAAAATTATTAGAATGGTTCAATCTAATGTTGAATTTAATACTCATGCAGTTTAAAAAATGCTTAATGATAATATTCATTACGAAAACTGATGAATCAGGAATCAGGAATGATGCATAATGTCGACATAAGATGCAACATAAGATGCTAAACTGATCTCATTTTTTTTATATTGCGCTTTGATAAGTTGGAAATTCTTTTTTTGGCTTGTAGTGGTAAGAAATAACCGCACAAAAGCAATATATCAAGTAAATGGTGTCTATAAATCCATCTAATGCGACAATTTTGAGTAGTTCAGATTACATTTTAGCGCTTTGTTCCTTCGACAAAAATATCATATTTTTTCATCAGATTTATTTTTATGGTCATTGCTAACCGAATGCACAAGCTTTCAATATATGCTTTTGCTAAAATTTATCACTAGCACTCAGACCAGCTAAAAGATAGTAAATTTAATGCAAATTACCATATTTTTCATCTTTTAAAAAGGAACTCATACAAACCACAGTTTTAAATACAAGAATTCCAGAATAATATTTTTTGAAATCTTGCTTTTTGAATAAATCAATAGCAATAAATTTTGAAAAATTTTCCAAATTTGGCCTATAGATTCTAGCTTAATCCAGTTCTAACAGTTGGTTCAATATCGATTATGATCTTCAAAAGAATACAAATTTTTCATGTATTTTTTAATTGCCGTTCTCTGTACAATCATTTGATAAAAACTTAATTTGCATGTATTCAACGAAAATCAATCGTTTTATCACTGCAAATAATTCGAAATGAAAAGAAGTAACACAGAAGTGTCATATTGATATCAAAAGAAAATTGAAGAAAAAACTGATTCAAGCGTAAATTAGGTATCAATACACAATTATTTCATTCTTTGTAAATCTTTTGGTTAAATAACAGGAAAACAGTAATGTAAAATGACAAAGAAAATGGCCTTTCTTTCTGAATGGTTAGATAGGTTATTCATTCATTTCACTTCTATGCCTTTTCATTAGCTTCTATTGCTTATTTCAGCCTTTTAACCATTCAAAATCTAACTTTTCGCTGTCTAGCGTTTTAAGCCATTAATAAGCAAAACATTATTCTGTTATACAATAAGTTCGTGTTATTTTTGCCAAGAAATCGCCTTATGCTATTAGCTCGATTAATCGCTGATTGCTATATTTTTCACCTTTCATTCTGTAAAAAATCTTTCACTTGGCGAAAAGATTCATTCTCGAGATCTTCTTAATCACAAAAATTTTACCAACTATAGCTGATCGCTCCTTTTTTATTAGATATTCACGCGATGAATTTCTAGATTTTTACATCGCCCACAAAGCTGGTCATTATTTGCGATTGCTTAGCTAAAATGGATAATCGATTCTCATATTATTTAGCAGGGCGTTCTATAATAAAGTTTTCGAGCGCATTCCTTGAACTTCAATCAAATGGCATCAGCTACTAATGTAATCATCTTTGAAACAGGCAAATGCTTGTTGATTATTATTATTTCAGTAAAATTATTGTAATAAATAGTGCTTTTATCAAAGTTTGATAGAAACATCCATAGCGTTAGAATCAATACGGAATATTGGAAGTAAACATCAATGCGAATGAAAATCTATCGAACAAGAATTGAGCAAAATGCCAATAAATGAAAATTTTCTGAACAACTTCTGGAATTTTTTTTTTTAGGTAAAAAATACGGTAACGAAGAAAAAAGAGCATTAAGTAAGCATTAAGTACATCTGCAGCAATGCATAGTATCTGAATCGAAATGTAATAACACAATGAGAAATCTAATATTTTGAGAAATGGAATCTCCCTCTCTCTTTTAATTTATCACAATTTCGAAAATAGAGATTTCAGCGCTTCTAATATCGATTATCTTCTAGATCGAATTGGAACTCTTCCATCAAAGGAATTCCAAAAAAAGCGATAAATATAGAGATTTTGTTATTTTGAAACTGTTTTAGACAAATTAGATTAATTGCGGTACACGCTGTGTTTGTTTCCTTTCATATTCGATGATAATGGTCGTTTCGAGTGATAATAGTGTCGCTTGGCTTAATTGCTTTTTGGCTTCATCTCTCAACTTGTTAATTCAGACTACGATTTGCTTTACTTTACTTTTTAAAATGAGAACTTTCTAGTCTTTATTTTTCTCATTGATTGACAATTGATTAAAAGAAATGGTCAGCAGTAAAAGAAAGCAGAAGAAAATCACTCAACGCTGATTTCCATGTACAAACAAGTGCAGGGAGAT
Source organism: Onchocerca lupi (assembly GCA_028564675.1). NCBI lineage: Eukaryota > Metazoa > Nematoda > Chromadorea > Rhabditida > Onchocercidae > Onchocerca > Onchocerca lupi. The sequence continues at coordinate 28,697 of JAOVVO010000362.1, read as the reverse complement.
AGATAATAGGAGAAACAGCTCTCTTTAAAATATTTGAAGAAATGGCAGATTTCCGGTCTTTTTGCGGAAATCGATCTCCTCATAAAAAGTACAGCAGAATGTCAAAGAAATCTAGCATGCTTTTAAAGCATAATATTTTCGACCTACTTCAATCTCGAACCAATCAAGTCCATAAATTTCACATGGTTCGACATTCTTTATTCCATTTACTTCTTGTTTTGCATTCAAAAACTTCATTCATCCGCAATTTTATATCTTCAAATTGTTTCTACAAATTATAAAGAGACTTGGCAATCCAAATTTGGGAACATATAGGGAGAAATTTCGCTTTCACATATTTTTATACTTGATAAGGCTTAGAGATCGATTTTTGTATAGAAATTTGTATTGTGAATTTAAGCACAATGTTGAATAAAAAATAAAAAATTTAAGCGTAGTATCTAATCAAAGAAAAAAAAAACAAGTTTTAAGCATAAGCACTATGGTCTTCAAGGTTTTTAGATTCTGGAAAGAAAGGCAAACTTAAAGTAGCAGGGGAAAAGAAAGATCTTCAAGTAAGAATTATGCGCAAAAATTAATTTTTGTCTTGATTTTATTCTTATTTTAATTCACCCACAGTAAATTCCAGTTAATGAATACTGCTGGGTTAGACTTCAATTTCTTTCCTACTCATCCAGAACATTCGGTGGATTTGAATTATCGCGGGATACGAATAAAAGTATACAAGAATGGTGATCAATATGACACAGGAACACCAGTGGTCATTTGTCGGAAAAGATTTAAGCACTGGCTTACTTTTCTGGATTTTCTTACCAAGAAATTAGGTTTAATGGCTCCTGTGCATGAATTCTATCGAACAGATGGTCTCCACATACGACATGTTTGTTTTGCATTAATAATTAGAAAATTATTACTGCAATTTTTTTGATCACATAATCACAAACAAAATTTATGGTTATAAATGATTGTAAAATTTAATTTGCTATAAAAGAGCATTCTTAAATAAGAATCTGAACGTTTTGGTAAGTAAAACTAAAAATAGTTGTGACAAAATCATTTTGGCATGGAAATTATTATTGAACTAGTCATTAGTGATTTCGAATTAAAATATTACTAAATAGTTAGTTTTTATTTTCAGTTCGAAGAAATTGAAAATGGAGAGTCATACGTAGCCGTATCACAGGGACCATTTATTCATAAGCAGTATGGTTTGCTATCTGAAGATCGTGAAGTATGTTTTATTCCACGTTTTATTTTTAAATGTCTATGTTTTTAATTATATATTTTATAAATAGCATAAATTTTCGAATTTTCAATCGCTCGAGTTAAAAAGAAAAAGAAAAAAAAGTGGAGTAAGTGCTTTTTCCACTATTACAGAAGTGGAACATCAACCCAAAAATTGAACCACCAGAACAGAGTGCTCTTGATTCCGCTGAATCCGTGGATATTTATCTGAAACAACGTGGTTACACTTCTCGAACTGGTCTTCCATTTCCATTTGATGGCGGTGTCTGTGTCAATCACTCTTTAATGGATCTTGGACGTAATCGTGGTTCTTCATCTAATCTATCTACTCGTCAACATTGTAATGAGCAGGTAAGTTAGAGGATTTTTTAAATCGAGTGAAAGTGAGAAAAGATGCCACATCTGATGAGTCATAATTTTAGAAGCGATTTTAAATTTATTAAGATATTATAAACTGAGACAATGCCAGAAGAAAAGTCATTACAGCATTTGTATGCATAAGCTTTCATACTGAAACATGATGAAAGGCATCACTGGTTTGAAAATGAGGGCAAAAAAGGGAAATCATCATACAGTATATGGAATTCAAAGAAAACGAAGCTCATAAAAACTTAGGGGAAATTGAAAATTAAATTGAACAAGAGAATCCGCCCATTCCCAAAACATTTTTTGGTCAAATGGAATGCTAAAATTCTAGGCTTGGTTCGAAGATTGGCTTGAAGATATGAGAATCTGCATACAACGAGAAAGACGGAAACCAAATAAAATTGATTTGGTGCATTGAAAAATGTTTCTTTCTAAATTGCTGGACTTTAATATTTTGATAGTCGGTTGATCCTCTTAAAAAAAAATTTAAAAATACCAAATTTTCTGCCAGAAGTATTTTTGACTAGCGCCATTTTTCATTCTGAATTTCATTGTCAAAACCATAAGAAAGATGATGTTTTGGCTTCGAATATACAATATTCGATAGTTGTTGATTCTATTCTTAAATTAATTCTCTTTCCTTTCGATATAATGTTATTGATCCATTTAAATCCGTACAATTTACCTTTTAAACCCTCATGTTCGTAAAAATGATATCAGTGATGCCGAATCATGATCTTGGCTCTTCCCTTGTCGTTTTCGAGAACCAAGTTTTTATTTCTTATCAAACAGAACGAAAGAATTTTCAAGTTTTCCTTTCCAATTAAAATATTCCCATAAAAGACGAATGCGATATTATTGGCAAATTCAGATGATAAATTTTGAAAAATTTTTTGAAAACTTTTCTTTAGAAATCAGAAGAAAATTATTCGAAAAACGATGAATTATCGGAGAAAAGCGACGCAAAGTCGGCCAATGCAAGAAAAGAGCAGCAAAAATCTAATTCAGAGTTAGAGTCAGAACTTCACTTGAATTCAAGTCCCACAATCTGTAATACAGAACTTCCGAGTTCTATTTCTGAAGTTGAAAGCAAAGCATCCTTGCATGAACTTGAAACGATAAATGAGCAGAATATTGAGCAAAATTATGAAATTTTGCCAATGGTTGAAGCAATAAATCAGATCACAAACAAAACTGGAAAGAATGGTTTATGCGATGATATTGCAACCCAAAGTGATCAAAAGCCTAGCGTAAAGAAATATGACGAATGTGTACCAGCAGCGCCTATCGCTCAAATTCCAGATAGTTCTCGAGAGTTTTCGCTTGCTGAGAATACCGAAAATACGGAGTCAATGGGAATGATGCAAACGAAGGACATCAATGACTACTCATCGCCATCGAGAAATGCTGAAACTGTTATCACCATAGTAAATCATGATGCATTGGTAAGAAGAGCAAGCAACAGTTCGATCATCATTGTTAACATCTCTGCAGGACAGGAAAAACATGATGACGAGGCAAATAATGTCTACAATGGTGGCAATAAAAGTGCTGAAACTGGCCCATCAATGCTTGACAAAGTTACAGGCACTGAAGTGCCATCACAGAGCTTAGAAGTGAAAGTGGCACTTCCGGACAGCACCAGAATCGTAGATCAGATGAAGGATGCTACTGCAGCAACCGCAGGAGCAAGAACGCCAAGGGCCGTACTCACTAATTATGCTTTGCAAGCAACAACGGCTGATCGCTTCACATCTCAATCTTTCAATACCAAAGATCAACGACCAAGGATATTATCCCTGAAGAAGGATGTGGATAATGAATATAATGGTGAAAATTCCAAAATAAATTCGAAGGAATGCTCTAGTGATGTGCTACTAAAAAACTCTAGTGTACAAGCAGAAGATTTTGAAAATTTTCAAAATGTCATTTTGGAGCAGAATTTAGAGACAAAATTAAGGGACAGTTTAAAGCAAAAAAAAGATTTAGAAAAGAATCAAAACAATAAGCTCGTCTGCGATGTTTCAGAAAATAATGCCGAATTAAATGATGTTTCCAAAAATTTTAAAAAACCAACATTATTATCTGTGCAGCGAAGTGAACTCGAGAATATTTCTGACAATTTTGGATACAACAAAAAAAATGATATTACTGCGAAAAACCAATCAGGCCACATAAATGCTGCTTATGGACTCAAATGTCGAAGGCAAGAAGACCAAAGTAAAGATGAAAGACCAATGATCAATACAATATCAAATTCAAAAAAACTTCAAGAATCCTCAACAATTGATAAGAAGAATTCATCCAATAGAAAACAAGTTACTTTAGCAACACCTTCTGTTGTTACGTCAACTTTTATATCCAGTGCTGTTGATACCGGCGTGAAATTGAAAATGGGATCAGGGAAAGCAGAAAATTTTTCGGATTCGGAAGAACTACTGAAATCTTCCTCACAACAAGTGACAGTTGGGAGTAGCATTGCTAATATTTCGGCCACATCCACAACATCGGCTATCAGCACTGCTGTTATCACCAATACTACTTCTGGTAATAACATGACAGATACTGCTCATGGTACTGCTACTTCTAGTGATGTAATCATGCATACCACAACTAGAGAAAAGAAGCTCCCTTATCTACAGAAATATCGTTCAGAAAGCCAAATGAGCTTCGAAGCAGACTTTACGCCAAGACGTGGTTGTATGCAAAAAAATTCGACAAATATAAAAACTGTCCAAAAAACTAAAATTGACTTGGATTTGAATGTGGATATTTGCAGATTACCAGAACAAAATAGTTATGATCCTGATTTTAAAGACTATGATTTTATATAATAATTGAGATTATGCTAAAATTACAAACTCCAGCTACCAAGAGTGAAGCAAAACATAAAATTTGAATTTAATTGATTGTTTAATATTTAAACATTATTTCTTATGGTCGCTGTTTTTCCTCGTGAATATAGATTCTACGAAAGAGACAATTCCTGTTAGAAGAAAGAATTTGTTAAAGGACATAACATTTATGAACAAAAAACTATCCGAGAATATCCAAGTAACTTTATCACTGGGTATTTTTTTTCTTTGTCACTCGTAGAATACTGCTCCTTGATTGTTGATTTTCTGTTGAATCGAGTCGAGTTTGCTGGGGTCGTTGTAACTGGGTACTCGTTAATCACCTTGGTATTCATGTCCCAAAATCCGAACCTTTTAAATCCTTTCGGAGCTCCTCCTCCTCTCTTGATCTTCAACGTGTTGTCTCAAGATGGATTGACCTTGCTTTATTTATCAGTTAATCGGAGCGTTTTGGCGATAAATACGTTGATCGTTTCGGCGGAAAACATGTTTACCTTTCTGTTTATCGGCCTCTTATTACATTTGAAACTGCACGTTTCTTGACCTTCAACACTCCTTGTTTGCATTAATTATATTTTTCGGATTTTTCCGACATTTATTATATCTCATTGTGGTTTAATGATCCAATTTGTAGTTCTCCAACACTTATTTACGACTAATAACTTAACTTAGAGCATTAAATATCGAAATCGGGATGGAAAGTATGGAGAAAAGATCTGGCATATTTGAAGATAATGAAATTATGTTTAATCGCCGAATCAATTTCTAAAATCAAATCTGAAACAGAATCTGAATTCAAACTCTTCCAATTATTTTACAAGCTATATACCTACAATTCCATCTATATTATCTCTAAAGCAGGAAATAAAGATCAGTCTCTATTTGAGCCGCATATTATAGAACTGATCCGCTTTATTCATTCATCATTCAACTTTTTATCTTCTTTATCTGAAAATATGATGTTGGCATTATGTATCAATTTGTCTGTCAATTTATCTCTTCATTTTTTTCACATAAGTTGAAAATAAGATTACACTAAAATATCTGCATATTCATATAAAATATTTAAGAATTTGAATTGTTATTGTTTTTTCTATTGCGCTTCTCAGCTCATGATATTAGTATTTATGTCAGTCTTTCCTGTACTTTTCCTCTAACAAAATGCGTCATTTTATTTTCTCCATAAAAAATGATTAAATGGATTAACTCATTTTTTTATAAAAATCATCAAGAAATAAGCGAAAAATGCTTGTTTTTAAAAAATTTCCTTGAGCTTTCATCGCTTATGGTTTGTAAGCTTTATTTTGTTTACAACTTCTCGAGAATGTTAGTGAAACCATATGCAACAAATTTTTGATTTTTTGAATCCAGAAGCAACGTTTGCTTTCTGATTCTGGAATGTAATTTTCCTAGTATAACAGTTTTGCAAGAAATTGAAATGGTAATATTGACATGAACAAAAAAATTACGTGTCACTTAATAAAACTAATGATAGAAATTTTTAGAAGACTTCCAGAGCTATTCACAGTTCAAAAATAAATATTTCTTTCTTTTAATTGTTTTTCATTTTTTCCTAAAATAGTTTATGAATAGATTTACTTTCAACATCAATTTGATAAAATGGTCAGCTTGTCGGAATATTTATCAATTCATCTAATTAAAAGTGTTTGCTGATCTGATAAGTATTTCAATAAAATATGAAAACTGAAATATTTGAATCATATTGATTTCATCTTTGCTAAGTAATTCCTCAATTATTAATCTTTGATTATTATCTAACACCATTTATAATATTTAATAATCACTGTAAGTCATTAATGCAACTTTCATAATTAGATTATTGAAAAAACCGTTCGATTTCGTGATTATGCTACTGCTGGACTGTATTATCAGCAACAAAATTAATGAGAGTAAGAATGATAACTTCATTCCCACTATCGTTAGTTTTCATACCTACTCAAGTTTATTTGAAAACTTCAAATTCATTTATCAACTACTTCAGGTGATAGTTTGGATCTTTTCCATGATTTCTGATTATTAATTATAATATTTTATTAAGCACTGATTAGCATAGCCATCATTACTAACATTTGGTATATATATTTTAAGCTGTTATCTTGTAACATAATCCATTCATCTGTTCCAGAATCATTCAGTTCCTAAAAAACTTTACTCCTCTGTCCTCCGCACAGCGACATCGATGTTTGCCTAGTCATTTTACATTGTTAGCTTAACTGGCTCGAGCATCACTTGACCACTTTCTAGTATGTTCGAAGAACGACATAAACCAATGAATAATTTTTTCTAATTTTGGAAACAGGGATGTAAGTACCTTTTCAACCATATATTTCTATCAATTTACAATTTTATTGCACAATGTTTAATAAAATTCACAGTTACTTCCATTCTTATTATAAGAAGTATTGTTTTGTTGGAGTCATGACATTCTAATTACATGATAGTGTGTTGATGATCTTATCTGTGATTATCTAATGATTACTAAAACCTCTGCATACCAGATACAATTTCAATCGAAAATTGATCCAAAATTTTTCTCCAGAAAATAAGTCAAATTGAAAATATTTGAATCTACAGCTACAAACTTACTCAAATAATTAAAACCTACATTATTCGTTACTGATATAGAAAGTAAAATCAGCAATAGAATATGATACTTTTCATTCTTAATGATGTGAATATTTATATTCATCAAAAAATATTACTTTCTATGCGTTGTTCATTCAAGGTGATAAGAATATCGCGGTTGTATTTTGGCGACTATGGAAATGATTATCAAGAAAATGTCAATTTTTCATTTGATTTCTGAGGCACAACTGACTGCCTTAGACAAACTTTTTTGGTCCTGGAGAGACAAAAATAAAAATTTCATTATGACTGCAACAAATAATACATGTATAATGCGTTCATACATCCGAATGCAACAATTATGAGCGTGCTGCATTAATTCTGTTTATCAATGATGTGCATATGTTGAGTCAAAAGTTAATGATTTCACATATTCAGTCAATCGGAGAGCATCATTTGATTTGCAGTTAGTATCTTAAAGCAAATAATTTCCAGTTGAGTCCACCAAAAATAAGTAGGTGACAAATGATAATAATCAATCTTCTGAATTTCATTTTTTTTTCCAATGGGAAAGATTTTAATCCAGTATGTTGATGGGATTATAATAGAAAATTATACTGAAATGCAATTTTCTACTTTAATTCCAGGTATCTCCAACGTCCATGCTTTCTTTTTTTGATCTAAGTTGGCAAAAAAGTCCTGATTATTTCAATGGCCTTTATTTACAAACAAAATTAATTTAGGGTCCAACTTGATAATTTCTTAAATTTTTTAACAAAATCAGATAAATGGATCATATATCTGAATAAAAAATAAAGCTTTAATGATCATATTCAACTTTGAATCTCCTTCTCAAAACATTTGCTGAAAAAATAAATATTTTTCTAAACTATTTTCTACCATTCTGTACTAACATAATAAAAAACAACGAATTGCAAAAAATTATAAAAAATTTTATCCATTCCTTTTTAAATAAATTATAGCACAATATTAACAGAAACTTACGGAGCTTTTAAAAAACTCAATAGTTCCATTAAAACTTCTGTTGTTGCACCAGGAACTCTGAAAGAAATATTCTAAATTGTTTCCATAAAAAGAAAAGAAATTTAGGATAACAATGTTCCAAAACCAAAACCTGGATGCTGCAGCAAGATTTTGAGGTCTCCAAAACTCCAACTTTTCTTTGCATTCTGCAGAAACAGATTTCATTTTTGAATAATCAAAATCATCAGGAATAATTGTAGCACATTCTTTGCGTATCTGCTCTATCTAAACACTATAACTATGATACATTCAATGAAACAAATGGAAATCGAAATAATATCGATTATATAAATACTTCTGGAATTAAAAGAGTAAAACTGCATTACAAAAGAAGGACGGATTTTTACAATAATAAAACGAAATATGACTACTATTAGATCTCGTCAACTGATCATCTTCCAACAACAGTAAAATTTTCAGCCCTTAATTTGTTTTCTCTTCTTCTTTTTTTTTTTTTTTTTTAAAGAAAATGAAAGTAACATAGAATTGGAATTGAACAAAAGTTTAAAAATTTTGGTATCGTCTACTATTCATTACTTCATTAAATGATTAAACTTTAACAAAATTGTGCTCAATACTTCAAAAATTGAATGCCAACCAATAATGCAGAAAAACTATCACAGCCAGTTGCAGAAAACCTACAATGATAATCACCATCGTGATTCCTTATTTATATCGTAATACTCACTTTTGCCAAGGATTTATCCAGATAAAAATGATAAAATGCTTCGATCTTTAACCGATGCTCGATTTCTTCATTTTCCAATAATCTTCCTAATTCAACAGGGATTGCTTTCCGAATTTCCGCGAAGTCTATTTCGTAACGACATATTAAATCAAACGCACTGTATACTGCAAATAAAAATGTAGATATTTTTTAATTCCAAAACCAGCAATAAACGAATACATCGAAAATCTGCATATAAAAACAAAAAGTGTAAAAATGAACTGAGTCTCATTAGTTGAAATAATGCAAAAATTTAAATACTTATGATTTTGTATCTTCTCATGTTAATACTAAACATCTAGATTTCACTAAATATTTATTTTTGTTCTTTCTCCCATACATCATATTGACATTTTGCTTCTAACTTTTGTTGCTTATTGACATTTTGCTTCTAACCTTTTGTTGCTCGAACATTTTCTAAATGAGGTATAAATTTTTTCCAAAAGTTCATCGGATATCTCAAGGATTTTAGCAAATTCTGTGCTTCATTATACGCAGATAGTATTTTTAAGAAGTGATTATAACGATGCTCGGATACAGCTCCTTGTTGATAACCCTTTTGCGTCAACCTCATGTCAGCATTGTCTGGCCTAGAACTCATAGTATCGATAATCATTTGATCAATCCATCCTATAGAAATTTCGCATCTCATTTTCAGAATCAGAATGATCATAAAAACTACATAAATTTTTTCTAAAAAGTATAGTTCAATAATTTAGTAAAATAAAGAGAAAATTATACTAAAACACTACAATATTACCGCAAATGTAATCTTAATTCAGCTCTCGAAGTGAACATTCGGTATGGCTCTGAAGTGCCAAGACTAGTCAGATCATCAATCAATACACCAATGTAACCTTCTGTTCTATCAATAACAAATGGTTTTTTATTTTGACTTGACGCTGCCGCATTTATTCCAGCTACAATGCCTAAAATAAATAGTAATGGGTAAAGAAAATTGACATAAATGACAAGTAATTTTTAAACATTATAATTTTTATTTAACAAAGTTACCAATCCTGTTTTACAAAATAATACTTAGGAGCCTCAACAACATTGAGCATTATTTTTATACAATCGAAATATGGAATTTCAAGCTTTCCTTTGATCGATAATTTATTCCTAATGTTCAGAATGTCATAAATTTGAAAAATAAAAGTAGAAAAAAAAATAGAAGAATAAAAAAATCAAATATCAAAAGAGAAAAAATTAACATATATGAACCTTGTGCTGCAGCTTCTTCATATCCTGTGGTACCATTAATCTGACCTGCAAAAAACAAACCATCTACAAGCTTGGTTTGCAAAGTTGGCTTAAGCTGTTTTGGATCTACATAATCATATTCAACGCCGTAGCCAGCCTCTGATAGTTCGACATTTTCTAAACCTGGTATGCAACGGTACACTTCGAGCTGCACTTCCGGTGCAAACGTCATTGACATACCTTGCGGATAAATTAAATCAGAATCTAAACCTTCGTGTTCCAAAAAAACCTGAAAAGTTTTTTTCCGATTTTATTTATTCCAACGAATAAATCAAAAAGAAGTTTTCCGCTATCAAGAGTTGAAAAAAGTACTTAGTCTTCAATTTGTTTATATTCATATTGTCTGTTTAATATTTCAATGTTTCACTTCTATGATCTATAGATAGATATTGGAACTCTTACATCTCGTAGTTCCCGTTGCTTACTATCATAGAATATACTGAAATATTCGCTTTTAGATACATTAAGTCTATCTAAGCTGAAGAAAACTGTTAAAAACTAAACTCAATCATTTTTGTTCCACTTAAACCTTTTAGGCCAAACATTACAAAAATATAAAGATGAACCCTGTGGTTAAGATGAGGGAAACGGATAACTTTTGATTCAAGAGAGGGGCAATAACGCGGGCCACTTGCTTCACTACGAATATAACTGCGTTCGTTGAAATGTTTCAACACCACTTCGGCAAGGCGATTATTCGTATAACCCAAATATGACGGTAACTAAATATTGTATCACTTTATAAAAACAAAAGCATGGAAGTGAAGATGAAAGATGATGAGAATAAAAATATCATTAAATTTTTGTCCTTAAAAGAAGCACAAAATGAAAATGAAAAATTAAAGAAAGGCCATAATATAAAAACCAATATTTCAAAAAAATCACGGGAAAATAATGAAGCAAATAGAAATGATTAGCAAGCTAACTTGTTCACGATAAGAAAGCCAGATATTTTCTGTCATAAACGAAAATGGAATCGGCTTCAGATCTGGATTTTGAGGAGTAAATTTGTTAAAATCTATTGTTTTCTTGAACAAACGTGCTGGAGTACCTGTGCGAAAACGTCCTAACTTGAAACCAAGCCTCTTAAAGGTTTCAGAAAGTTTTGAACTAGCCTGCAAAAAAAAAAAAAAAAAGATTCAGCGATTTTACTGCTTCTAATTTTCAACATTTGATTGCTAAGATATTAAAATGAAGACGATTAAAACGGAAAAAAGCGAAGCTTTTTGCATTCCCTCACTAGAAAAGATTTAGAGAAATATCGGTCCTTAGTCGACGCTGAGGAAGTTTGTTCAATCTAAGCTAATTCTAAATTAATTTTAATCTCCTCTTATTTGTTCTATTCGATCTTCACTTTTTATACGACTGCAATTAACAAAACATGAGTATTTCTAAATTATAACATGAATTATTGAAAAAGCATTAAATATGTCTAACCTTTTCACCCAGACGCCCAGCAGCATAACTTTCTGATCCTCGAAAAAGTTTTCCGCCTAAAAAAGTTCCTGTTGTTACTACAACCGCCTTTGCCTTTAGAATCTGAAACTTAAAAATCGAAAAAAAATTTTGAAAATTGAATTTGATGAATGTAAAGAAAATATTTTCGACTCAGTAGATTTGGTTATAAAATATATTAATGCCATAAGGTAAGCCAGTATAATCGTACCTGACCATCAACTACAACTCCAACAACTTGTGGTGCTTCTCCTTCTTTATATTCGATAATCAGATCATCAACTGTTTTCTCCATTACATCCAGACCTTCCGTACGGCTCAGAATTTCCTGAACAGATAATTTCGTTAGCTTTGGATATTACTAATAAAGAATTTTACTTGGAAAAGCGAATATACTAGAAATTGCAATAACCGATAATTTTTCCTCTAAAGATTGCGTAACCTATTTATGTCGAAATTTATCGCATATTGGATATAAAATTTGATAGATTTATGAAGAAAAAAATATTACATGTTGCATATATTCCTTATACAGTTTCCTGTCAATCTGCGCTCGAAGGCCTAACACAGCTGGTCCATGCGAGGCATTCAATGCGTGATAATTTATGGCTGATTTATCACAAATTCGTCCACATAGTCCATCCAGTGCGTCTACTTCGCGTATAAGATGTCCTTATGACAGATGAAATTATTTTTATGTCCTTACAAAAAAAAAATCAGATGAAAAAAGTAAATTTCTCGATTCCTTTCTCTTCAACTGTTTCATTTAGTCATAACATAAACGAAAACTTTTGATTTTTTATGATCTAAATGAATCTCTTGTAATAGAATAGTCGTAACTTGTGTCATTTACGGATGTTCTCCTACAACTGGATCAGAAAATCGAATCTCAAAGATATGGATTACCTTTGCCAACTCCACCGAAACTTGGATTACATGACATTTCACCGATCGTATCCTTCTTGCTAGTCAACATTAATGTATAAGCGCAACATCTAGCAGCTGCAGAAGCGGCTTCGCAACCAGCATGTCCACCACCAATTACAATAACATCGTATTTTACTGCTTCATTCCTAGCTATTAATGTAGATAATGTCCTTCGAAGCATACGAACCTTTAACAAAGTAAACTGTTGCACTGACACTTATACTATATGCTTGCATCAGGATTGCCTCATACAGTCTACAATACATTTGTAAAGATGCGCGTATATATTACGCATTATTGTGAAGGTTCGTTTGTGCGAGATACATGTGATCCATCATATTTAATCAACAAGTTTGAATGAATCAGTGTGTTATCTACCAGTCATAGCTTACATATACTATCGAAACATTTTATATACAATGGATATTTTTAAATAGATAATATCGATCTACTAGAGAATGTCGAAAAGAAAATTACGGTTTATTTGAAGAACGACGAAAGATAAATGTTTATTTTACTTAGTAAAGGATAATGCTAAGAGTTTTCGTGAGATAAAATTAACAAAGCAGCAAATAATTGATGAAATGCAAAATTTAAAGCGCTGATAGATTCATAAAGCTCGTGGCATACGAAAAAATTTAAATGAAATTCTACCAAAAATATGTTCATTAGATGTAGTATTAAAATTGTAAAATAAGAAAAATGCGTATAAGGAATAGATGGTTAGTTATAGTGATTTTAATTTTGCAATTCTAAACTATTTTAAACAAAACAAAATATGGCAGTTAAGGAAAAAAGAGGCATAGATTCCACGAAAAAAAGTGGCTGGCAATGAAGCAGTACAAAAACAGTGAAATGAAAGGAACAAAATTGAGATTAAATGCTCAAAATGTGAATTTCGAAGCAGCTCAAATAGATCCCAAATAGTTTGTTTAAAGCGGAAAAAATTTTTCCGGCAAAAGTATTTTACGGGTTGAGGAAGGACACAGCGACATATCGAGTTCCACTGGTAACTGGAAGACTTTCATGCAAATGAGTCAACCGTCCCGGAAACATGGCTGCATACCCTAAATTAAAAATTTATGAAAAAAAGAGATTCTAAATTGTAATAAATGATAAATTATTGATTAAAAAAAGTACTGAAACATAAGTATTATCAAATTTCTCCGACGAACTAAGACAAAATTATAAAACTGTTGTGACAAAATAAGAAATTTTATGACAAAAATAAGGAATAGAAAATACCAATCTGATTAGCGGGAATCGTGCAATTATAGCGAAAATAATGAACACCACCACCTTCGTAGTCTCTACCACGCTTATTCAAAGAAATATCCACGGTATATGTTGAAGCATCATGGTGAGCTCGCAACGAGGACTGCTCATTTCGATTGTATCGAACAACAAATATCATTCTTGCTTCCACTGGCTATAATAACTTGTGAGTTTCTTTCATCGCTAGTATAAAATCAATCCCATCTTTTATGGTATTAACATATAAAGAAATTACCAATCTAACCAGCAATACTGTACAATTATTGGGAACATAACGTGTGTCACTTTTGCACAGTATGCTTAAATCATAAATATCTCATTGAAAAAATGCTTTACTCTGCTTAATATAACTTTATGACAAGTGGAAATACATTTAGCTTACAATATTATCATAGAAATAATTCATCAAAGCAATATTTATAAGCGAACTGATTGGATTTACAAATGATGATAGACGCAAGAAACACCATAGATACAGGAATAGATGTGTTATGAACAGATAATAGATGGATGTGTTACCTTTTGATAATATCCGATGAAGAGCTTTTCTTGCATTGGACGAACATATTCATCAAGAAAATACAACCATTCTTTTTCAAAATTTATTTGATACATATGGATGTCAACAGTTGGTACATTTTCATATCCACTAGCTAAACGATCATCCTGTAAAGCCAATCAATTTTCTGCTTAAATATTCCTTGACAGAAATTATCAACATCTTATGAGTTTGAAAAAATAACAAATCATTATATCACTAGAATTCATGATATTCGAAAACAAAGGAATTAAAAGAAAAATTTCTCCCCATTTTTCTATGATTTTGACATTTATTTTTTGATTTAGAAATTTTAAATAGTATAAGGCAATTGAGATTTTCTAAGAAGCTTCAACTTTAGAGAAAAAGTTCCACATTTATAGAAAACTTTACCTTATTTTTTCCACTTGACCAATGCCCATAATGCTCCATTTCTTCAATTAATTCCTTTGTGAAGTTTTCAGAAATTAAGGGATAATCATAAACATCCGGACATGGTTGAGGTATGTCTCTGCTGTCCAATGCTTCATAATATTTTGGATGTATGTAACGCCGTTCCCATATCTGGAATAAAGTGGTAATAAATCGAGCCAGGATTCAAAAACTTCACAAACTAGATACAAACACTGAAGAATTACCATGTTATATTATTCTGCATAAAAATTTTAGCTATTTGCTAGAACTATTGCTAAAATTCCAGTTTTTTAGTAAGACCTTTCAGATTTAAGGAACTAACATGTTGATTATTGAATATTTCATACATCTCTGGATGTAATCTCACATCGCTATTGACAAAATTTTCAGCATCAACCAAAAAACCATAATAGCGTTGATTATCAACATACATGAAATAGCCCTAAATAATTAATCATCGATATCTTTGAATAGTTAATTGTAACCTATAACAATAAACCTTCAAAGTCTGAAACAAAGGATTCCATTAAAAATATTAAGAAGATTCTCTCCTGCTTAAAAAATAGTCATCAACTTTAATCAATTATAATTAAAGAGAAAATTTTACCATCGCTCGTGCATATTCACAAAAACTCATATCGGCATCAACCACTACGTTGTAGATGTAGCTATTTTCAAGCATCTTGACCTGGAATTTTATGACATTTCTCGCATTATACAAATACATATATGGACTACTGCATTTGTTTAAGAACTGCAAATCATAAATTAATTTAAAAAAATCAACCTTATCTTTATTGATAAGTATAGCCTTGCTGATGTAAGGTACATTCCATATTCCCACTCGTTTTCCATCTACTATTTCAATATAGTCCTCTGAACGTGAGTAATATCCATTATTGTCTAGCGCACCCCAAAAGTTTGAAAACAGTTTGCCATGAAGAGTTAATAATGGAGCAATGATATTACTGAAAACAAATTTCAAAGTTGCTAAAAATTCTACAAATAAATTTAATCGCACTTGTCCAATTGATGACTAATGGTAGTTTGGGAGAGAATCACTCAGAATCTAAAATTCATTTCAAAATATATAAATTTTGGAACCATTCGAAAATTCTTTAACAGTGATGGCTGATAGCAGGAGTTTTTCATTGTCGAGAATATTTAACACTAAAAATCATACAATTTCCCAACAGTGGCAGTTTCAACCAAAAATTGTAACGTTTCAGGTATTATCAGATGAACATCGCCATCAAGCATAAATACAAAATCGTTTGAAGCTTTTTTAGTAAAAATCCTGAAATTCTGGAATTATTCAATAAAGATTAAAAAAATACTCCGGGGACTATAACAAAATTTTGCACAAAACTTAACTAATAATATATACAAGTGCAAAAAATTAAAAATACCAACAAAGCAGCCTTTCTGGCTTCTCTTTCATCCAGCTCAGTATCACTGCTAACATATTCTACTGTTCGATACAATTTTTTGGCATTTTTCAGAAATTCTTCGACCTAAAAAGATTGAGATGCAAAATTTGCAATATACAAGCATTGTAACAGAATATAAGAAAAAGTATGGTACTATCAAATAAAGACAAGCGCTCCATTATAACTGCTTAGTAAGTAAAATTCATATTAAATTAACTATTCAAATGATTGTGAATTTTATACGATAAAGCTGAAGATGTTGAAAAGAAAATTGTATATGGTTTTCAGCAAATTCGAAATCAAAATAATTCCATTAGAAAAAAACTTACATCTTTATCATTATACTTTTGATTGTTATAAATATAAAGATCAATTTTGGAAGTGGGATAAGATATGTGGCTTACTGCTGCCAAAAATTCTCGCACAAAAGGAATTGGTTTAGCAATGAAAAGTGCTAGTGTAACCGATGGCCACGTGTTTTTCGATGTTCTCTATAAAATGTCTGTTACGAAACGACATGCCCCAAATCTTTTCACAGTATTCTACTATAATTGTCACTTGTATTGATTATTATTTGTCATTATTCATAATAATAATTACTTATGGAAGTTCGTCCACATATATAGTCAGTTTCAGGCTCGAAATTTGGAATTATAAACAGCTCTAAACAAATAACTTACTAGCAAGCCGCTGACGCGACATTGTTGATAGCCATTTTCGGCTGACCAGGCTTTCCCAATATAGTTACCTAAGTAATTTAGTAGCTGACTTCCTTTGCTACTTCCTAGGATTATTGATGGATTGGTGTTTTGTAGGAAGTTGTGCACCTAAAAAATCCTATTACGAAGAAATCATTGCATGATGCTGCTTGTTATAAAAATTTTCCAATATGAGTTAAAAAACGCTTACGCAATCCAACAATCCTATTAAACTTGTGAAAAACTGAAAAGTTAAGGTAATAAAAAAATGAAATAAAATAACAGTATAGGCACAACTTTAGATAAGATTAAAAACTGACATATGCATCGCCATTGTCATGAAATGAGAGCATGACTTCAGAACTGGCATTATCGATATTTTGAAACAATATTCTTTTTACATCAAACGTCAATCCCAAGGTGTTCTATAAAAGAAATTTGAAAAACTGGATAAACCACCAATATATTATACTGCAAATATGCTTAAAAATAAATGAACAAATAAATTAAATTTTCAGAACAGCCGGAAGTCTCTGCAATATTTGAAAAAAAAAAAAGAAAAAAAAGAAATTTAAATTCTCTTCATAAGTTTTGAAATCAATCTCTTAAAAAACTTGAAATTATTGAGAAAATATAAGGTTAGTTTACCACTGAATTATCAGAATACAAGCTGCTGTATGATAAAACTTTGTCATCCTGTGATCCAACAAAGTGAAGCACATTTAAAATATTTGGGACAAAACCGATTAAAGCGACTGACCAAACTTCACTAAACAATAATTCGAATGAACCGTTTCTAACAGACCCTTGAAATAACTTAGATGAGCCAGACAATACATTATATCGAATTTATTTAACTAAATATTTTAATATTTCCACCACTTACTCTTGCTTTGATATCATCTTCGACGTGAGGAGTGCACGACAATTGCTGCACACATTAAGAAACTGACAAATAATATCATTTTCATCTGATGTAATAATAGCATCAAATCTAAACAGATGTTGCAATTGGATATTAAATTGATCGAAACAAGAATTTCAATGCATCTTGAAATTACTGAGTCATTAATCAGTCAAAGTTTCTTACAAAAAAGAATGGCCTTTGCTACAATACGACAAAACAAATGATTTCGAAATGTTAACCCATCAATAATGAGCAAAATAGTTGAGTTTGATGCTCCGAATATGTTAAGCTCTGCTGCCAACATTCGTAATAATTTGCCGATGTTCTAAATTGATGGAGATGATTAGATTTTTCATGATTTCAATGAATAACAAAAAGACAAAAAGAATAAATTGAAGAGAAAACAATAAAAATCTTGAAATAATCATTAGAATTTGTATTATATGATTTCGTTGTTAACTTGTCAGCTCGACAAAACATATAAATTTATGTCAATGAGTTTAGCAAAATAAACGCAAAAAAAAAAAAAAAAAAAAAAACACAAACTTTTCGACTTTCATGCTGACTGGTAGAACTCCGTTCAAAATCGAAAATCTTGAAATCGATATTATAACGTTCAGTTGAACATCTCAATCTCTCTAAAGCATCATTATTGCTATTGCTCAAAGTGAATATAATTAATTTATAAACAGACGAGTCACATTTGTCTGTTAACGACGATGACACGAAAAGTAGAAGCCATATGACCAATGAATATATTGCCATTGATGAAACTGGTTTGAAAATTAATCGCTGAAAAAACTTTTAAACTGAAGAATTCGACAAGGTCTTGCAATTAAGATGTTAATGAATAATATTGGAAATGAGTAAAATTATTGATGATTGCTATGATATTTCAATAACGTTCAAATTTCATTCCAGATTTCCAGAAAAATGGAAATTTACCAGTCACACTACAACAAATAATTAAATCATAACAATTCAAATACTTCTACGATTCCATTCTTTGATATTAATACCATTCATTCAAAATTTCACACAGGAAACTTCATAAACGAAACTTTGGAGACTGAATTATTTTTTCTGGCTCATTATAAACCATCCTAACAATTTTGAGTGATATAATAAGCATAAAATGATGCAACAATATTATTATCTTCCCAATGATCTAGCTTATTCGAAACCTCGTATAGCCTTTTTCCAGTCCTTCGTCTCTATCATTAGAAATAGTGTCATTCTGCTCTTAAAAAAAACTGGAAAGATTTCAGGCGGAAATATCGCTAAGGAGACTGATATTATTATCAATAATTCAGTATCTTGTGTATTTAAATTTACTGATAACAGTCTTTTGACAAAGAGATAAATAAATAAGAAAACAGAAAATAGAAGGATTGGAGTAATTCCCGAAATATGTTCTATGATCTGCGAATGACATATTTACCTTAATTCATGATTAAAAATCAAATTTGTGAAGCAAATTTTCAGTTAGAAGTGACCGATGAGCTGCTCAGTAGCTCTAAGGATAAATTAATTCACAAAATAAACAAATTCAAATATCCGAAGTACTAGGACAAATGTAAGTTAAGTTACAACATTGCTTTATAATAAAGTATGATTTATTTAACCTAGACAAAAATAACTTGAGGAATCCAGGATTGCACTTTTTTAAAACAGCCAAACATTTGAAACAATTTGAAACAATGAAAGAAAAGAATGAAGCAATATTAAAGCGGGATCAATGACAAGATCAAAATGACTTAAAATTCACCGAAAAATTCACAATTTACTGACAAGCCTAAATTACCAAAAATTCAAGTTCAAGGAACACAACTTTTTAAACAAGAACCAATTTTACATTTTGAACTCATATTTGAAGCTGAAAAAAAAGAAATAGAAATAGAAATTAAAATCTAAAAAAAACAAGGAAAGTTAATAGAAGCATTTAAAGCTTAGCGAATAAAGCTATGGATTGATAAAGGACACAGCAATATAACGAGTTCCTTGGGTAGTTTCCAGACCTTCATGTAGATGCGTTAGACGACCCGGGAATATCATCGAATGACCTGAAAATCAAAACTGGAATAGTCTGCTATTTTAATAACTAGCATTTTATTATTAATAGTCTGCCAAGACCAACTTATGCTTCGAAATATATGATTTAACATGCTGGATGAGCCTCATGAGAAACTAATCTGAAAAGACAGTTAATGAAGTTGCGAATAAATAATTATAAATTTCGGTTCTATATATTTGAAATAGTGAGAGCTTCTACTGTAATAATTTAATATGCATAAGCGCAGTTATATCATGCAAGGGTCCGGTTATTCTAGCAGGAGTTATTCCAATGTCAATGCCCATTTTTTGATTATTATTAAAAAAAAAAGAAGTGCTACCTAAAACTTGAAATGTAATTAAGCAAACGAAATGCCATTTACAATTATATCACTAATTTTTATGAAAGAAAGTCGATAATGCTGATATGCTACGGTAATAGATACTGTTAAAATCGAACTCACCAACAACATCAGCATCAAAAGTGCAGTTATATCGTAGGAAATGAACACCACCTCCTTGGTAATCCACTCCTCGTTTATTCAATGCAATATCAATACTATAAGTTGAAGCGTCATGATGAGGTCTCAGTGAAGCTTGCTCCTCTGGCTTGTAACGTACAACAAACATCATTACGGACTCCACTGGCTGGAAATGTAATTCCGAAAAAATTTTGCTCATTGATAAAGACTAACTCATATTTTGAAAATAACTTTAGCAGACATGTAAATGAAATTAAACAGCTGAAAGTTATGAAAGCAAAAGAACAAAAAAAACTTCTTTACAAATAATAATATTATATAACCAGTGTATTTCACGGGAAACTTTGGATTTCAAGCAAAAAATTTGCCCAAATATATATAATTTTTTTTTGATCAAAATAATTTTGTTTCCATTTTTTAGCTTTTTACTCATTTACTTGGCTCTAATTCTTGACAATTTTTTCTCTGAAATAATGACCTCACCTGTTTGTAATAACCAATAAATAATTTTTCCTGTATTGGACGAACATATTCATCTAACATATACAACCAATGCCGTTCGAAATCAATTTGCTTCATATGAATATCACGAGTAGGTACATTTTCATAACCACCGACTAATCTTTCATCCTGAAATTTAGCTTTATGATGAATAATTATGATTCAAAACAATTCCCTTTAACATGATTCTCAGCTAGAACGATAAAAATACTGATTAAACTCACTAGCAATGATCCAAATAAACAATTCATTTCATTTTATGTCATTTTTCAAGAAAATGAATATGTGAAGCAACCAGTCAACAGTTCAAATACCTTATGTTTACCATCTGACCATTTCCCGTAATACTCACATTCTTCAATAAGTTCTGCACAGAATCTTTCAGACATAAGTGGGAAATCGTATACATCCTGACATATTTCCAGAATTGGTGTAGAACCATTAAGAGCAGCGAAATAGTTTGGATGTATATATCGTTTTTCCCATAACTGAAAGAATTTCGATAATGACCATTCCTTTAAAAAAAGACCTTCAATGGAATAACTGAGATCTAATACATCTGTTAATGTTCAAAAACAACTTCATAATCAAAATTAGTGACATATGAAAATGCTTAAGATTAAATATATATAATGTTGCAATCAACTGAATTTTTATAACATTACAATCATCATTACAAAAATTAATAAAAATTTGGAATGAGTGAAGTTTTTAAAAGATTGAACCTCTTTATTATTGAAAATCTGATACATATCCGGATGAACTTTGGACGGTTCAATATCTTCACTAACTACCAGAAAACCGTAGTAGTGGCTGTTATCAAGATAAAGAAAATGACCCTGCAAGTTGCAAATGAAACATTTGAAATAAAAACTAATTACAGAAGACATTCACTTTTTCAACCACCCTGAATCTCTTCCTGAAAATATTCGGTCGCATCTATGCTGCCAATAAGAGACGCACTGCTATGAACGAAGTTTTTTATCCTAATACTTACTTTATCACGTGCAAATGAGCAAAAGCTCATATCGGGATCCAATTTCTTGTCATAATAGTAAGCATTTGATAAAGATTTCAACTGGAACGAAAAAAATAATCAAATTGGAATCACTTGTAATTAGTATGATCATCATAATAAAATGAACTAAATTTTTAGTTTATCATCATTAAAATTTTAGTCTATCATCATTAATGCGAAGAAAACATTCCTGATATACACTACCGAAGCGCAAGCATAAAACTGTTACTGCTTCCAGAAAATAGTGACTGAAGGAATGCTTATGGCATATAAAATTAATATTTTTTAGTCGCAAATTTATTTACATCTCACTGTTTATAAAACCGATAAAATTCTACAAAAGTTTAGGATATTTGATAATTTTCAGTATAATTTCGTGCAAATATAAAGAAGAATGCTTTAAATAAAGTTACATACCTTCTCCTTCGCAATTACTAAAATCGAACCAATATACGGCACATTCCAAATTCCCATTTCCTTACGATCAATGATATCCAGATAATTATCGGATCTAGCGTAGTACCCATTACTAGCGATTGCTCCCCAAAAATTGGTGAACAATTTATGTAGTTGGCCAACTAAAGGTGCAAAAATCCCTCTGCAACATTTAACAATAATATATTCATTTGCTCGCTGGATATTACAATGATCAAATTTTCTAAGATGTATGAAGAAAGCAACTTATGTTCTTTATACATATATATATTTTTTTGCGGTGATTTTGCAATTAATTTGTTTCGTTTTCTACAATAAGTCAAAATTAAAACTCACTAATCGATTTTTTATTTTTGAAACCAGGCACCAGTTTCAATGAAAGGCAAATGTCTGTTCTATGAACTTACGGATTTTTTTGTTTTATTTTATGAACCATGAAGAGCAAGGCTTCCGAATTATTCAAATGCACATCACCATCAATCATCACTAAGTATTCGTTGCCCAATACCAGACTCTGTTTTCTGAAAAAAATTCTGGGGAAAACTACTGGAAATTTAATTTAAGAGAAAATCTGCATAAAAATTTTATGCTTAAGTCGAAAAAAAATTTTTTTCAATCATCACTATTAAGCAACATACTAAAATGAAAGTACGAACAATGAAAACGCACGAGCTTCACGCTCTCCCATTTCCGTGTTGCTTTCATCATACAATAGCGATCGATAACGTCCCTTCACATTTTCAATAAAGTCATTGACCTAGAAAAATCTCAAGCTGTGACGATCAGGCGATGATAAATATAATTTTAATTTATTTCGAACAGTTTATTTTCCAATCATATTTATCAGACTTCACATCTGAAGACTTCATTTTACTTCACATCAGATCTCATATTTTTCAATCATATTCATTCATCAGACTTCATATCTGAATCTTACATTTATTAAGTAAGAGAAATTTATTATGAAATTAAATAAAATATAAAAAATTTTTTTCTTATTCTTCGTTCTTATTTAGAAATAGGAAATCTTGCTATGAAACAACAATTATAATGAAATAAAATTGCTTACCTCTTTCTCCAAGAATTTTTGATTACAGTAAACATATAAATCAATTAGTTCATTGGCATAAGCTAACTTCCTAATATTTTCGAAAAATTCGCGAATAAAAGGTATCGGTTTGGCAATAATGATCGATAAAAATAATCTCGGCAAATTAATTTTTTCAAGATCCTGAATTCATATTCAGCAAAAGTTCGTCATGTAAGAAGTTGTGTATGAAGATGCAGATTTCACTTCAAGATGTGAATCTTCACATGCAACTTTCTAAAGTTATTTCAGTCTAACACTTATTTAATAGAGAAACTGATTATGAAATGAAATAAAATGTAAGAAAGAGAAGAAGCTATGAATCAGGCAATAAAATTTTAAACATGAATCAATTAAACTGCAAAATTAACAAATATTTTGCTATTTAAATTGTACTTTGTAAATAAGAAAAACATAAAAATATATATATATATATATCTTTTTTTTTAATTTTAACTAAAATTTCCAACAATACCATTATTGTAGATTGCGTTTCCGCAGTGGCTATCCTTAGCGGGTCGATGTAATTAGCAAGATGATTCAAATGGAGCTTGCTTGGACCATTACCATGTATAACCAAAGGATATGTATTGTAAATTAAATTGTAGATCTAAACTGACAATAGTTACTTGCTGAATTTAATTTAGAAGCCTAAATTTCTGTTAAGAAAATATATCCTTATTTATCGAATATTCTGTAAAAATATTGTCTTTTTGCTCATCTAGCTTCATATTCTTCATTACAACTAAAACAGCTGCTCACAAAATAAAAAAATGACTCACAAAATATGTTCGGCTTCTTTCATCACTTATTTCTAACTTCACATCATTTGATGCGCCATTTAAATTTTGAAATAGAACACTCATTGAATCCAGTGTCATTTTCAGCGACAACTTTAAATAAATTTCATGAAATCCAAACTCTCTGCTAATATTTTTTAATCCCATACAAACAGCTTCAGGAAAAATCTAGCATGAATGACAAATAAATAAAAAAAAAAAAAGAAAGTAGTGTTTAAGAATTTTTAGACATTAATAACTGCGTATTCCAATCTACGAACTTATTCAAAAAAATATATAGGATTAAAAAAATATTAAAAAAAATAATTAAAATGATTTCATAAATAGCACTGTGAACACCAATGAAGAAGATATGAGTCCAACGTGCGATCATGCATAGGAAAAAGACCGGAAAGTGGCAATAAATAATTACAATAACTTAATAGCGACTGTGTATAAAAAAAGATATGAGAGTGATAGATGAGCCTTAGGATATTTAATTTTGTTTTAACTATGTTCCTACCATCACTAACTCTTGCAAGGCACGATCTTGGTAATTAATTTGAATGAGCTTACCTAAGTTTTGAAATTTCAACTCTCATCATTTGATTACATGCAAAAATAAGAATGCATTAAATGAAAAAAAAAAATTCCTTTTCCCTAATTTCTCTACTCTCAAAATGCTAGTTTAAAAGTAAATTTGATACATCAGGATGGCGTTAAACGCTTTTGACAATGAAAACTAAGTCACAATCACAAGGAATTGAATCATTTTTTACACTATAATTTATTGTTTTCATAAGAATTTTCAAATAATAATTTCAGTCATAAAGAAAAAAAAATTTCGAAATAGCAACATACTCTGAGCATGCTAATAATTAACTTATTTCAACAGTAGCATAAATTACATCTGAAAATGCGCAAAAATCAAGCGAATAATGGAAAGGACAAATTATGATGACAAACTAACTCGTATTTGTTCATCCAAATAGAGATATGTGTAATATAATTGATCGTCATCATTTTCTTCCACATCTTTGTAGCTTATTAAATTCCAAATCTCAGGAGCAAAACCCATGAAAATCCCAGAATTTAAATATCTGGAAAAGTTTAGATATTTATAATTCAAAAGTATATTGATTTCATCTAGAAAATGAAACTAATACGTCTGTAAAACATATACCTGTAGCCAAAGTTAACAAGTGGATATTTCGGAGCTAAATCTCTATTAGGCCAGCAAAATGATTCCGATGAAAATACAACACGAAAACCATCAAAAAAAGTGAAAAATTTCCGCAAAATTTGTTCTTCATTGCCCAGAAAAATTACATCATAACTGTAACAAGTCTGAATTTATATCTATATCCTTATGCTAAAAATATTCTGGAATTTGGGAAAATTAAACATTTCAAAATTTCTTTAAGAAATTAAAAAAAAGTCTACGTATAGTATGATACAGTTGACAAAGAAATTTTATTCGTAATTTATCTTATTTGAAAATGCGATAAAATCTTTGAAAGAACTGTATGTATATATTTATGTAAATTTGAATCTTACGCATCGACAAACAGTATTATTAAATCATTCATGTCTTTGTATTTTTCCAAAGATTTCCGTAAAATGCGTATTTTCTGACCACCACCCTAAAAATGATCCCTTTAAGATACTTGCTTTTTCTCTTACTCCTTTAATGAATTACAAATCGATTGAAGTTCAAGAAACGGAATATATTTATTTAGCAAAATGATTCTCGAGAAGGATGAAGGAGATGGTTAATTCGAATAATTCTAACTTTAATTCAAACTAACTTAAGAAAAGAAAGATAATGTTTGAAAGAAAGAATGAATCGACCTGTTCAATGCGAGTATCGCCTCCTTGCCATTCTTCGCCCATACCAAACACTTCTAATCTGATGTCATTAGCATCAGCCGTGCGTTTCAATCGTCGCAGACCATCTGTTTCCTCTGTCGCAACTGTCACCACACGCAACTTCGGTATTTCACTTGCCACTTGCACGATCATTGCGCCACATAGCAATACACCACCCAGTACCCATATTGCTCTCATTCTATGAAACTATTTAAATTTGAAAAAATTTGAACTTTTGAAATTACGCGCAATTATGATTTCTGCTGAATTCCAGCGCACTGCATGTTATTTCTCTGCGTCACACAGCAACCGTCAGGCTGCCACATGATGTTATCGCTAGTTTTGCTAATACATGACAGAAATTCCAAAAAGCGTTCGGATCGATCTGCCCACCGACAAATGAAATAGCTTACTGCTTATTTTGCTTTGCTTTATGATTATTCATTATTTTTTCGGAAGTAGAAAAAATGTTAGAATTATGTGCTGATTCGTTGGGAATTCAAACATATGATCGATGAATTACAGATCAAATGTGAATAAATGGATGTGTAATAGTTTCGCAATCGATATTTCTCTTAACGATGATGCTGGTTGTTACTAAAAAGAATTTGTTTTGAAGTAATAAATCACTGCGATACTCTAAGCCAACGATAGATTCATCTTACCCGTAAATTGTGTTATTTATTGAAATATTTTTCTATCGGAACTGTACTACTTATAGCTCGGAAGCTCTTCCTCTCTCTAAATGTCTGTGACAGTGAAATGCATGCGGACATTTTAATTTGCAAAAGTATAAATGTCGGATATGTCCTCGTTTCATGCTGGCAGATTACCTGAGATGTGAAGAAGTAGAAAGATACTGCATGAACTATTACTTATAAATATGGCGATAGGTCTCTGTACATTCAAGATGAAGCGAATATATACTCTCTCGTCAAGTGAATCGATATCAACAATACAGTCAAACAAAAATGACAATGAGGAATAAGTGACGCAGTGATGACTCGTCAGGACATGTCTGTGACATGAAGCACTGAAAAGTTATCTGAAGGAACAGTGAATGTGCAAATTGACTGATTCATATCCGACTTGAATTCACGTTACAGTCATCAAATGGTCACGATGTGCAGATTAGCTACGCTCCAATTATGTTGAATTAGGTTCTCTTAATGAGAATGTAAAAGACGCTAATTATACAAAAAAAAATAATAAAATAGGAATGTGCAAGTTGAACTGAGAAAGTTGGATGTTGGAAGAGGAAGTGTTAAAGCAAACGAAAGTTGCAGCTGCTGTACCAAATGTTAGAAGTGAAAGAGATCGGAGGATGAAGAAAGCTAGGAGAAGAATGCCATTTGTCATGTCATGATGAGACAGTGGAAACGTACGCACAGATAACGAAACATTGAAAAGTTTGGGTTTAATGATGTCTTCCTTTGTATTTGCACGTAAATGAGAGAAGGGATTCTGGAAAAGAGAAAGATCGAACAAAGCATCCAACAAAAATCCATCACTGGTAAGTTTTTTCCTTGTTAAAAAATAGAATCTTTATGCAAGGATGAAGTGCGAACGATACGAATTGAAAAACACAGAATTATTGTTCTTCAAAGAAATTTTTCAAATGAAAAAAATTAATAGGGAAAAAAATCTAGAATTTTAGAAAAAAATAAAATAAAGCGCCAGAAAAAAAAAATAAAAAAAACCAATAGGATTTTTTGTCATTCCAGAATCAGTTACTTTGGTATTTAAAAATTTATCAAATAAAGAGAAAGGCGAAGGAAATCCTACTCACTGTCTATTTTCAATATCGATGATATTGTCTTAAACATTTAGTAAGTGTACTTCAACTTATATGGCAAAAAACTAGGAACGTCTTAGAGATATGAGGTATCAGTTATGTGACACTTCTGTTGTTTAATCTTCACACAGATTGAAGATAATTAAATACCTTCATTGTTACAATAATGGGAGACCGTAGTTTCTACCTAAAATTGTAATGTCCGTTTGCAACATGATGATCTTAAATCATGAGTTTTGTTTTGACTTTTTGTGCTAACTCTCTTGGTTCAAAAATTTCGATTTACTTGTGATGAAAAGGAAGAAACTGTTAGAAATCTGAAATAGAAATTGAATTGCTATCAGAATACATCATCAAAAAATTAGAAAATTCAAACCTCAGATGTTTTGATTAATCACTTTTTTATTACAAATTATTTCATTTTTACCAATGCATAAAAAATTAATTACACTATTAAATGACGGGCTTGTTATATGTAAATGCTTTATTGACTGGTTGGCAGAGCTATCATTCAATGCTTATATTACCCAATGCTTTTGGATTTTTCATTGAAATGTTTAGTTAAAATAAATGATCTCGGAATAGTTTCTGGCAGATCATTTCAGGCATGAATTTAAGGAAACTAATAGAATAATCGAGGATTTGCTGTACTTCTCCGTTTAAAAAATTATTTGCAGGTATAATTCATTTTAGCATTTCCTTTCTTTTCCTTCAAGCGATTTATAATTTGAAGTTGAATAAATCAAATCGCAATGTAGAGAAATCTTTCAGTATAAAAAAATTATTGTAAGTGATCAGACCTTATGTGAGGATCGTTCAAGTCCATGGATGTAATGCTTTAATAACCTTCAAATATTCAGAATAATGTAGTGGAACAAATAAACTATATAATTCAAGAAATTCAAACTAGTTCTGAATGTTTTTTGACTAAAAAAAAGGTTTTATATAT
>JAOVVO010000361.1:0-80863 GCA_028564675.1 Onchocerca lupi | reverse complement strand
TTAGAAATCATTATTTTTTTTTTTTTTTTTTTTTTTTTTTTTTGTATCATTTCGGAGCTTTAAAATCTCATCTGGTCTTCAGTCAACTAAATCTCAATTATTTAGTGAAAAGCATTTGCTCAATTTAATATTATTTGAATAATAATTCAAATTTCTTTTTTTTAGAATTTTGAGAGAAATAAAATTACGATAAATACCATTTTTATTTGTTCTCTAATCTTAAAGGAAACATAATTATTTCCATTTTATATGCAAATAAATGGTTCAAAGTTTCCAGTTCTTCAAAAATGAGAAAAAAAAGTAAATGGACCCGAAGTTGATAAAGAAAAACGAACTTGTCACATTCAGTTGGTTGAAATTAAGCAAACATAGATGTGGAAATACAAATGCGGATAATGCGGACGAACAAGTTGACCAAATACAAAAACCATTATAGTGATATTCATTTAAACAAATAGTTATCAATCAAATTTGAAATACAACAAAATTCAGTTTTGAAATTCAAAAAATGAAAGTAAATAGTATTTATATTTAAGAAGATTTGCTTATTTAACAGTTATTGTAGGAAAATAAATATAATTAGACTGAAAAATCCCTGGCTGAAGCATAAATTCTGGAACAAATTGAAAATTGAAAAATTTAATTTAAGAAAGTACTAATGGAATTCGTCCCGTATACTCTCTTCTTATATTCTGTCGCTGTCTTCTCCTCTTGTTCGCCTACATCTCGCTTCATTCCGTTTTTCTCTTCCAAACTTAACTTTCAAAAATTTCCCCATAATAATGTTACTACATTTTCTATAATATATAAACATACTTTAATACGCAAATACACAAATACATGAATACACAATTACATAAATATAAATATGAATTTAAAGCAAAGAATTATTACTTTTCGATAAATTCAAATATGGGAAGAATACGTTGGAGGCTGTTTTCCTTTCTTCTTGAATTGAGTCACTTTTTATTTTGTTGGCAATCTATCTTTTCATGGACCATAATGTCGCGGATGGGGAGATTGCTATTTTGGATGAGAAAGCGAAGAATATAGTTTTTATTCAAATTTAAAAACAAAATAGATTAAAAAAGGCTAATTCAGTCAAATTCAACCAAAAAGTAGATTTTTTCATTTTTAATGCCACATTTATCCTATCGGGGGAATACAGTAAATGGAATTGAACTTTGCAGAAAATTAAACCTGCCTGAGTTGTTTGGTCTTACTACACAAAGTAGAAAAGGCAGTTCAATTCTAGGTATTAAAAAAATCTAATATAAATTTACTAGCATATGCATAATAGAGTATTTTGTGCGTGAGATATCTGTGATGATTACGCTGCACTTGAAATATTATAGGCAGCAGTTGCCGTAATCGTAATCATATTATATTCAATGATATATCATATCTTATCACTCTAACTTATTTTTATATTGGAATGAAGTCTGAGATAAATGCGTTCCTTTATGAAAATACAATTACGAAAGACGTAATTTCATTAAGAAGTGTACTTTTTTTCCTATTTTTCTTCGATGTTTTTTAATAAATTCATGCATTCCCATTCTCTTTTATTCTCCCATATTTCTCCATTCTCCCATATATCAGTATGTATGATTTGATGAAATTATTGAAATTTCTAAATTAAACTTGAAAATTCGAATGTGTTTTGTATATTTCAGCTGGTTAGAGTAACTTCCCCTTATGTTGCAACTACCCAATTACTGCCAACTGTGCCTGCATTGAACCCTTATACAGGTATGATAACATCAATAATCACTACTACTACCCTTATCAATACTGCTATTACTATTATCACCACTACTACTACTCTTAACACTATTAATAATATTAGTTTTATTTACTTATTCATTCGTTTCATTTTTATTTTTGAAATTTTGCTTAATTATTTCTTTTTTCCTTTTATTGCACGCTTTTTAAATAATTTTAAAAAACTCGAGAGTAGAAAAAAAAAGAAAAAGGCGAATAATTATTCTTCAATTTTTCTTAATTTTACTTTTCACCGAATCAATCTTTCTTTACTTGTTTCTTCATCATATACGCTGGAATTTTATAATCTGAAGATGTATTCTATCAGTTTTTTTTCAATCGAAATTTTTCTTTTCTTTTCAAAGTTTTACTGCCAAAATTTGAATAAAAATTTATGGAAATTCAAAGTTCCACAAAAGATATTTTTTTCCTTTTTTATTTCTAATGTTCCCTTACTTATAGTTAAATAAGTTCGTATAATTCTTCAAATTTAAAAAAAGAAGAAATTTGCATGACTGCTACAACTTTTACTTCTTAGTTTTTTCGAGGATTTTGCATTTATCATAAGCTTGATTTCATAATGATCGTAACAGTAATTTGAAAACTGTATGTGTTATTATATATTATTTATAACAATATCACTTATTGTTTTTCATTTAAAAATATTAAGTTGGATAAAAATTTCCGTTTTTAAATTGAAAATTAGATTAGAAAAGAATTGAAACGTAGATCTGTATGTCTTTTTTTTTTTTCTGGAATAAATTCTGTTTAATTTTCATACCACTTCTTTCCTAATAATTTGTGCATAATCTGCAGTATTCGCTAATGGTTTGATGACATCTGTACCGGTTAAAACCGATGCAGCAGCAACCGAACAACAGCAACAAGCGATGAACGCCGCAATACCATGGGCGACAGTCGCAGGTTATGACGAAAAGCAAGGTGATTTTGCTCAAACACTGATGAATTCACAATATGCTGCTGCTGTGCGTTTGGGAGGAAGGTAAGTTTCCAGAAAATTTGAATAATTTCATAGCAGCAATGATAATGACAATGATGTCAACAGTAATAATATTATTCTTACGAATGGCATAATTATTCATGATGATTGGAAATGAATCTCTTGAGGACAATATTTGATAGAAATTTCCATATACAAATGTTTGTTCTGAAGTAAGTGAAGGAAGAGAATTATTGAGCCAATATTTTATAATGTAAGCGAAATTCGTTCTTGAGAAAGAATCCAAACAACTATCAATAGATGGATGAGAATTTGTATGTTTGATAATCTCATCCTCTCCATTGAATAAGCTATCATGATTGAAATTTTCAAAAAAAAAAAAAAAAAAAAAAAAGAAAAGAAAAAAGTCGATTGTTTATCTGCAATAATAATATATCAATTTACAAAATTAGAATCTAAAATAATTGATTTTTGCATTAAGATAAGCCTATATCCGAATCACATGTTCTATTTCATCTATTCGACATTTTGATAAAACGCTTTCTACATCTAGCACTGTATATCTTCAACTAAGTTAATAACTTAAAGCACTGAATCTAATCTAATTATTTTCAGTATATTTCCGAGCCACACAGTTTTGGTTAAAACAGCCAAACAAGATCATATGGCCAGTCCGACACGCATTTCACCGGTATTATTACAACAAAATGCTCGACGATTCACGCCATATTAAACAATTCCTGCATTGCATATCTTTGATAGAGTTATTTATGAGCTTTACTGATTGAAAAGAATCGAGGAATTCGATGCCATAATTAGAAGTAAACTTATGAATTAAATTAATTACATGAAAATCCTATTCAGGTTGACTTAACTAGTTATCTAAGCCTGTGATCGTAAAGCTAATTGTTCATTTAATGAAAAAAAGCATATAGGCAAGTGACAGCAAAGATTCCAAGAATCAAATCCAGCTTAACAAATAGCAAAGTAACAGTTTTCAATCACTAATTGACTATATTATGCAGATTAGTTCCAGAATTAAGTGAATAAAAATGAATAAAAATACCATTGTTTCACATAAAAAATTTCTTCAGATGGAATGGAACCAACTTCAAATCATGCATCCATCTGCAATTTTCAATCATTTTTAAATTAATAAAACTTAATTTTCCATGCCATCTCTGAGTTATTTTAATCAAACATTTAAATGTTAATTATCCGGTTTCACCACAGCAAACTTCTACATATCCAATTCTTACTTGCTTATTCTGAACAGAACTTTTTAGTTTATTTTTTGCTTTTATTTCCTCAGAGAAATTTTATTAATCAAAAATATATCCTACTAAATTAACAGCATAATATTAAGCATTATCTAAAGCCGCATACTTAATTTTGCTTAGCATTCTCAGTAGTAACTAGAGATACAACAAGCTATTTATTTGATTGAAAGTCACTTTCGTTCATTATATTAATGGCCTTGTGACGACCATCTACCTTATGAATAGAATGGAATTGAATCCATTTCGAAAGGTGTTTAAAGCATTCAGACCAAATTTAACCGTGGTAAATCCATCATTTCGAGACATTTTATTTCTCTATCTTTAATCAGCTGTTTTTCAAAATTTATTTTTTCTTGTTATGTCTTAAAATTCCAAGTAGAAATCTTCTTTTGAAATTTCCATGTAAAATACAAGATAATGAAAAAAAAAATCATTTATCGACTTCACAATGTATACTCATATGGCACTCTTGTAAGGAGGGATATCTTTTTTTTCGGAAAAAGTCACGAAAATAAAGGAAAAATGCAATTCACTGAAATGATAACTTCAAAAAAGAGTATCACATTGTTCTCGCTGCATGTAATCTGATATAAAAACTAGGAAATTTAATTATCCTATGGTTGAGATAATTATTAAACATATATCTATGAATATGAAAATAGACCCCATCATAAATTATTGAAGTAAAATTAGTTTCATTAATGCTGCAGTTGACATAAAGCTAATGCCAGCGTACAACAGTGCTTCATAAAGCAAAAAAAAACTGTTTAAAATAATCGATATTGCTGGTATAAGGGAATTTTCTCTTTACAAATAGGCCCTGAATTTTGAAATACCTAAAATAGTTCTATTCTTTAAAATCATTAATGTCTTACAAACATGCAAGAATTAAAATGCCTTTTGATACATCCTCCACTGAGAATTCCATAATCTAAGTTTTAAGATTTATCTGAAATGAAAATTTCAAAAATGTTATTTTCATAAACATGCTGCATTTCAAACATACAAAAGCTGAATGATTATAAAATTTGGATATAAAAATTTAATTTAGAAACTTTCCAGTGTGCGTGATCGAAATAAATCCCATCAAAATTAAGATCAAACAGTATCATGGGGATTTTAGAAAAATTAAAAAATTTTAACATATACATCAGAAAGCTTACTATACTAATATCGTATTGCTATGAGTACGACAATCAATTTTACCATCATCAACTGTTATTCCAAATGTTGTCAACCATTCGCATAACTTCGGTTCTTCCATACCCAATCTTGACGCTAATATTGTTACATTTATTGTAGGACGAAATCTGTAAATTGAACATGAATTAAGGAATTACTTTTAGACATCACAGACTTTAAATAACTTTTCGAGGAATAAGTTAAAGTTTTATGATTTCTATTTGAAGAAGCAAAACATAAACAGGAAAAACAATGTATTAGATAAACAATATTTTTCGATCAATTTAATATAGTAGAATCCTCTTTTTTTTCCTAATATCAAATGATCTTGTAAAAAAAGTCACACAGATTCATGGAATGTTCATTTACAAGACAATTTTAACCTACGATTTTAAACAAGCATTTAATGCTGCCTTCCGTTCTCGTTCCAAGAACAAATCCATAACGTATGATGCCATTCTCGGAGCTTCCTGATATAATCGGAAAAGTTTCACATGATTTCCAAGAGCCCAAGCTTCACGAGTTTTCAGTGAAAATGAAATACAAGAGTCCTTCCGTGCTCTTTCATCTAATTCACTCAGAAGAGTAGTTTGATCTGAAATGAAAACTGAACAAGCCAATGGATGTGATTGATTCTTTGAATAAATTTTGAAAAAGGATGCAAAATTTAATTAGAAATTTTATTTTGTTGAACATTTGGACTTCGTCCATCTATCCCATATGAATGATATTCACTTCTATGGACAATCTATCTAACAGCATAGATAAAAATACCACATCGCACAGTAGGCATTAAAAATCTTTTTTCTGAAAGCATAAATCATACCTATAGTATTTGCAACTGATATGTAATAAAGTAATCGATAAGAGGTAAATTCATGACGATTTGGAGAATCAGGTAATTCTTTATACAATAATTTCAATTGGCTCTGACATTGGTTAAATTCTTCACGGTCACTCTGCTCCAGTGCAATCCGTGCATTTGTTTCGTAAACATTCACAGTAAAATCATTTCTTATACACTGGATCTAAAGATTTATCAGCAATAGTAATCCTTTCAATTTTTGAAATTTCATGATCTGTCATAAATACAATACATTTGTCATATCAGTTAATATATATGCAATAGACGACATTTCCACTTAACTTTCTCTTTGATAAGTCTGTTGATAGCTTTAGATTTTGAAGAGAAACTGAAATCTCTTTCTCGTCTCTTCAAAAAACGAAAAATGTCCACTTTATGATGGTACTGTCATTTAAATTAACAGAAAATTTCAGATTATTAAGATCCAAGACAAAAAGTTAAAGCAATAAATTAAGCTATTCCAGCGAACTGATAAATTATAGAGATTACCATCAAATCTTGACGAATACTTCTCAGCTGATCATTTGCATATGTATAATCTCTACTAACTGCATATTTTTGCTGTACTAATTTCAGTGCCTTCTCCAGTATTTTCAATGGCCTTACTGTACTTGGTTCTGGAGCCTAAAATAGAACTGCAAAATAAAAGGAACTGCTTTAAAATAAGTTACATACATTCTTGTATGCATATATGCGCATATGTGTGTTTGTTTTGGAATAAATAGCTATTAAGAAAGATTCAATAATGTAATATACAGAGAGATCGCAAATTTTTAATCATAATAATGAGTAGAAAAAATTATGACCTAGAAGAATTAAAGGACAAAAAACAAACCGAAGTGAGGCGGAAATAAGATTTTTCGATATCCATACATGTTCCAACGACGTTATCACTCGTTCCAGGCTCTCCTTCCCGATCAATGTACCAATCTAGACGACGTCGCATCTCTATGAATTTGGCTCGTCTTGCTTCATCATCTCGAGCAAAACGTCTAGCACGTTCCTCACGCTGCGCATTACTTCGTTCATCAGCAGACCAACGTGCAGACTTCCCATTATTCTTCTTTTGTTTCTTCTTCTTTTTCTGCGCAGCGGTTTGTTTGAACTAAGGTTATTAAATTGAAAGGAAAAAGGAAAGAAATGTCTTTCCGTTACTTTCATTAAATAAAATATTGCATTTCCTCTTCATCTTGTTTTCTTTCCTTAATTTATTTTTAAGTTAGCGAAAAGTTCCACTCCTATTAAATTTACTTCTGTAATGTCTTGAATCATTTAGTGGTAAAAAACTCTTTACTGGCTGTTATAAAAATCTTTTTTTCTTGAAGAAATAAAAGATACTTTTGGTTGCTCATCAACCGAATTATCTTCGTCAGATGGGAGACGAACACGAGGGCTGAATGGTATTCGTCTTTTAGATTGTTCACGAAACGGAGGAGATCGTGAATTTCTTCGATAGTTCATCTCATGCTTCGACTTTTTCGGTGATCGTTTTTCCATTTCTGCGGTTGAATTTAAACTCTTTTTCAATTGACTGGCTGGCGTCCAACCCATTTTCAATTCAAAATTCACTTCAGAAGGCAGTGGCTCCTACAACAGAATGAACGAACTGTAAAAGGAATTTAGAAAAAAATCTTAAAAAGTTATTATTGAAACATGATTGTCCAGAATGAAAAACTACTACAATAATAATTGTTATCAGATATAAGCAGAAAATGAAAAAAAAAGCAATCAATCTAAACTATCAAAAATCTATTTATTTGGCAAATTAAGCACAACTCATTTGGTGCATGCAGAATTGCGTCCAGTAAAAAATAATTGCATTATATTAAAGGACACGCTGAATTTAACAATTAAGGTAATTCCATTTGATCCACAACAGTATCACTAGACATTACGTTAAATGACTAATAAAGATTTAAACAAATATTAACAAAGAAAAGATAAACAACAAAAAAAAAGCTCTTCAATAAACTTACACGATCCCAATCAACTGCTTTATAAGCACCGGACATTAATAGAGGGTTTAGTTTTTGTTTAAAATATTCTTCTAATTTATCACGATCTTCCTTTTTTTCCACTGCCATATACGAACGCTCCACATATCTTCTAAAGATATGAAATTTAAAAATTTCCGGCTAACTACTTATATAAATGATCTTTAGAAGATTATTTCGACTGAATATTGGTATCCTATCTGCTGTATACTTTATGTCACAAACTGATACTGAAATTTTTGTTGATTCTTTCAAGAAGTGATTATTTCGGAGAAATTTTTATTTCTAACACAAATAATTGAATAACTTATTGATATTTCAATCTTCTCTTCTTTAGATGTGTTTATTAGTTTTGGCTGAAAAATGCAAAACTCGCAGTCTGTACCTGACAAGTTATTTGCATAAATAAACGACAAAAACATACTTAACTGGATCTGGTATGCTTGGCGACTCCAGTCCAAACGATTGAGGATTCTGGTGAAAAACCGGTGCAGTATTAAGTCGAGGACGATTAATTGAAAAACGTATAGGATGCTGTGGTGCACTGTTATTTTGCCCATATTCTCCTCTTCCTGATCCTGATACTGATGCTGATCTGTTCCCATTAAATTCAAACTGTCGTTGTCTAGGAATAGCGTTTGACGATGCCCATGGACTCATGAAATCTGGACGATAACCACCATTCGATGATGGCAGACGAATCCCTGATGGAGTAAAACCATAATGCACTCCTATATAAGCCGAATTTTCTTGTGTTATACCATAGGTTTGGGGAGGTGGTGGTGGCAACGATGATGATGACAGTGATGATGACGATGGTGGCGGTGGTGGTGGTGGTGGTAAATGAGGTGGAAATGATGCCATTCCAAGACCATGTTGTTCCATCCACGGATAATAATGCAACATTTGGGACCGTATATCTGGTTGAGGTTGAGGATGATATGATGTCATGGATGAAATGTTCGAAGATATGGAAGTGGTTGAAACGTTAACCTTTTTCAAGGCTTCCTGTGCTTTTTCCCAAGCTGCTGTTTGATCATCTCGTGGTGCTGGCACCTCCATGTTAGCATTCTGGGGTGGCATAGGTATTCCAGCAATACAATTGTTATTATCCGATTCAGGTATCCAAGCATATCTAAAATAAATTACCCAAATCCTATTGTTATATAAAGCTTACAAATTCTCCTGTCACATATTTAATTTTTCTTATAATTCAGAATCTCTTGAACTACTTACTTTTAGAAAGGAAAAGAGATTAAGAGCCTGGAATGAGTTCGACACAATCTTACAAAATTTGTATTATTTATTTCTGTGTCATCACCAAGTAACCATTGGGATGTTAGTTATAATTCTACTATTCTGATCAACAAATCTTAGCGCTATCTGATGAAAGCTCCAATACTGCTGGGGAAAATCATTTGAAAACAATATGAACATAAAGCGAAAGAAGGAAATATGAAGCTTTCTTGCTATTCCCGACGCTACTCCACGGGAATAATCTGAAATATGCTAGCAATCCACACAAAATCCTAGTCCGTTACCAAGCATTCTCATTAAACCCTCGGAAACTAATCCAGAATATAGAGAAATGAGGAAACAAAAAGAAATGTGATGAAATTCCATGTTTATCACTTATCATCAATTGTTTTCCCTCCCTTATCATTCATCTTATTACACACGCTTATTCAAAAACTTTTTTCTTTTTCCTTGCTTCAAATTTCACTAAAATATATAAGCTGTTATCAGCCATTAAAAGATAAAAAGAAAGCAAATGAACAGAATTTTATAGTAGAGAAAAAAAATGGAGAGTTATTTACCTTCCTGACGAATTGTTGTCTGACATTGATGATTTCGATGGTAGTGACGTCATGAGAAGAATCAGATTTGTTAAGTTAGCGCTCCGCCTGTCTTATCTATTTAGCTGAAAGTTTTATGTCCGAACAAAACCTACCGTGGAAATCGGTCTAAAGCAGTTTGACACTCATAATAATAACACTCAAGACTCATCCACCAACTAACAATAAATAGATAGGATTTAACGGACCACATTTCAAACAGTGCATCAGAATTGATCATTTGATTTGGTCGGAAGTTTTGTTGGTGGTTTCTGATAACATACGTTAATTCATGTTGTATGGCGGAATTCAAAGAATGATAAAGTAGAAGGTATTTGGAGCAGGAATGAGATTGAAGGGGAATGAAAGAGAGAGGAATTTTGGCAGAACAAAGAGATTGCACCGAAAATTGTCATGCTTTTAATCAATGTTTAGTTTGATTAGCTAATTTAATGCAGTCATTTAGTTACCATTTATCACCAAATCAATTGGTAGCATTTTCTGAATGAATCAATGAAGTGTTTTAGTTATACGGAGAAGAATATTCAAGGTGACTATTTGAGATTGCTTGCGTTTTCCAGAATTCTAGATATCTTCTCTCGTCTATTTTTTTTTCCTTCAACTTTCAAGATGCCTTACGCCAATCAGCCTCATGTTGCAATCACTGCATTAAATGATGAAATCGTGCGCTTCGTTTTGGAAGATACCGATTTAAGTGTTGCCAATTCGCTACGACGAATTTTCATGGCTGAAGTGCCAACTCTGGGTAAATTTTATTAGTTTCAGATTATTCTGAAAATTAATCATCTTATTTAGCATTAACCTAATGATTCATTACCCGTAAAATAGTTATAAATGCTAAGCTTCATTTATCTTTAGTATGGTTTGATAGTCTGACGTCTGAAAGATCATTGGGAAGACTTTCACTTCTTTTTATCTAATATTTACGGTAGCAAGTTAGATTTAAGCATTTGCCTGAGAAAGTAGCATTAATGAAAGTGTGAAATCCGTAGTATTATCCTATGATAATGAGTCAAAGCAGTAGATTTCACTGGAAATAAATTCGATATTTTGAAAATAAGAAATTTACTCTTTTTCCGGATATTTCTTTATATTACATTTAATCTGTACTTTATTACCTTCTAAAACTTGGTTAATTTTATTTGAAATGTATTTGCAGCAATCGATTGGGTGCAAATTGAATCAAATACAAGTGTCTTGCACGATGAATTCGTTGCCCATCGTCTTGGTTTAATACCATTGACATCAGATTCAGTTGTGGATCAAATGCAGTTTTCACGGGTTTCTTTTTTCTGCATAATTGCTTGCATGGATCACAAATATTAATGAAGAATTGCAACATTAAGAGCTTCTATAATTTTTTTTTTAGCATGTTCAAATGTAACGCTATGAAATATTAACTATGGATGGTTTTTAAATCGTTTACATATGTTCGGGATGATTTCCCCATTATCTTTTAGTCCATTTCTTCTTCAGGATTGTCAATGTACAGAATTTTGTCAATTCTGTGCTGTGGAAATGCGACTCAGGGTACGTTGTGATGATGAGGGAATAAGGGCAGTGACAACAGCTGATCTTGAAACCAGTAATCCAGATGTAGCTCCTGCATGTGGCGTACATATACGTAATCGTAATGCCGAAGAAAGCGCCAGCGATGATATTCTCATCGTTAAGTTAAGGAAAGGCCAAGACATTGATATTAAATGTATTGCCAAAAAAGTAAGCTATTATTTATGTTTTATAAAATTCGATTAATATTTAATTGTAACTAGTTTTGCATCCCAGTCTTTCTACTATTCATGTATTGTTATCGGAAAGATAAAGAGTTTGTGAGAGAAATACAACCTCAAAATATTTGGGAAAGACACAAACAAATTTTAATCCAACAGTAGATTATACAAGAGATCTAATTACATACGAAATCTTAAAATGTTATAATTTTAAGTTAGCTTGAATTCCTATAGTTTTCAAATCTTCGTATATGAAATTATAGGCTTTGATTTCAATAATTGTTGAATATTTCATTTCTAAAAAATTATTTTCCCATTGAAATCCTCTGAGGATTTTTATTTTGAGGAAAAATTTATGTTGAGTAGAAACTCAAATCAATTTTATATAGTTGATTTCATTCAAAAATTGCTATTCAGTATTCATTTTGAAATCTCTCGATGTATCCATTTTGAAATGAGTTTATCAGAACTGTTATTTAAGGGTTACAATTGTGATACTGTTGCAGGGATTTGGCAAAGAACACGCCAAATGGAATCCAACATGTTGCGTGGCATTTGAATACGATCCGGACAATGCTCTGAGACATACTATGTTAGCAAAACCAGAAGAGTGGCCAAAAAGTGAATATTCTCAATTGGAAGATGATGAATATGAAGCTCCTTTCGATCCGATGGCTAAACCGAACAAATTCTGGTTTACAGTTGAATCTACTGGAGCTTTGAAAGTGAGATTCTTTGTCGGTTTTTTTTTTCTTTTTTCATTTTCTAGTGCTAGAGAAGTTTCGGATTAAATGAGACCTTAAGATTTATTGGAATTCTCTCCAGATAATGCCTCATAGGTATTATTAGTTTTAAGGTTTTGTCCTAATTTTTATTTGTTTTAGAAAAAGTCCCCTGAATTTCTGTTACATTTCTTTTATTCAAATTATAAATTTGAATACATATTAATATTTCAGGCAGAAAACATTATTTTAAGCGGTATTTCTGTTCTAAAAAAGAAATTAGCTGATTTACAAAATCAGTTACAAAGAGAATTGTTGCAGCAAGGACATGTTTATCATTAACTTAGTGTTTGCATTAGCCTGTGTTTTATTTTTATGAAAAAACCATTTTCTGTTTCAGTTTTGTCCAACTTTTTTCACACAAGTTGAGATCTCGTTGTGCTGAAACCTTGATGTGTTTGAAGTTATTTTTAAGTTTACTGATTGATTGTATGTTGCTTTGTTGTTTGAATATTCTACATGAAATTCTGCATTATTAAAGTTTGTTCTGTAATGTAAGAATTATTTCTGATTACATTACTGAGCGAAATTCCTTTTAATTTTTAATAATATGATTTCGACCATCTTTAAAAAAAAAAAGAGAAAGTAATTATTGATGCGATTTCATGATTAGAAAGTGATTTTATGACACTGATATATGATGCCGATAATATACAATAATCTTCATAGTTTTTTCTGTTTCTTAATCCAAATTTAGAGAAATCCCGAAATACCATTTTCATGATGTTTTGAAGCGGAAATTGGGATATCTGGTCATTGTTGTTCGGAACCAATGTAAGAATAAATATGGTTTTTAAATTAGAAAAAAATGATAGCTTCCTATAGGTACTGATTATTGTTTTTTCTCCCAACACTAGCGATATCGTTGTTAAAGTACCCCATTCATATGTATTGTATTTTTTTTTTCCTTTCCCTTATTCCGTGAAGTGGAACTACTTTGTTCTTTTCCTCCTTTCCAAGGGCGTGGGACAGTAGGAAAAAAGAAAAATGGAAAACGAAGGAAATACAATTATAACGTTGCAATGTAAAATTTCACATTTTTTATGTTTCTTTTATTTCCAGGCACTCAACGCCGTGATTGTACATCGATTCTATCATTATTTGTCACAAATCTTTGTCATTTTCCTAAATTTTGTTTTTTTGCTTAAATTGTTTTCTTATCCGTGTTTCCCATATATCCTGTTTTTGAAAAAAATCTCAAAGCTGGTTTCGTATTTCGCATATTAAGACGTCATCCAAAATTGATTTTTCCTGAGTTCGTAAATAAGAGAAATATTTGTTTGGGTGGGAAAAAAGGAAAACGAGGACGAAGAGGAATATTTCCACGCAAAGGTAGCATGGAATGAAGAAAAAGATGTAAAATAGGAAGCAGAATAAGATGGAAATTTTTGTCGCATTAGGAATAATAGTAATTTTTTGTAATTTTTTGAATGCAAACTATTTTTGTTTACGGTTTTCTGGAAGTGGCGAAAAGAATTTCACATGTTTTAAATTTAATAGCAATCGTCTAGATAAAGAATTTTTTCGGTGAGAAGGATTTTCCAGGAGTTTCCTTCAAAATCCAACCTTGCAGGCAGCGTTCTGGAAGTTCTTTCTTTTCTGTTCAACAATATTAAGATTTCCAATCGATTTCTTAGTCAAAAAAAAAGTGGAGGTGAAGTTCATAAATGCATATTTTTTGGTTCGAAGTTTCGAATTGCTGGAAATTTTCCTCTCATAGTGTTCATGAAGTTTAATTTAATTGCGTCTTCTTCTCGAAATTGCAAAAATTAATTACTGTAAGGTATTGGTGTTTCTTTCACTCTTCAAATAGATTTCTATTTCATACTTTTTATCGAATTAATATGAAATCTTTTTCTTTGGTTTTAAAAATTAAAACTGGTCAATAAACGTTTGAAAAAAATCAAATTTTAAAATTGATTCAGGATTGTCTCAAGATTTTCCATTGTCTTACCTTTCTTTCCATTCTTTCCGATTTTCAATCCTCTTATTTTTCGTTGCTCTTTTCTCAAAAAAATAAAGGAGAGAATGAAGAAAGAAAGGAAAAAGGAGTTCACTTTTACGAAATTTAACCTCAAACGAAATTCTCGCAAAGGTCAACCGATCATGATATCTTTCACATCCACTTCTTCCCTTCTTTTCACCTCTCCTACCGTGTTTTCTGATCATTCCAATACCATTACCTTTCTTTTATTACCACAGAGGCAATCACTTTAGATATTCGTTCTTTCATTTGACCCCAAGTGATAAATTCAT
The DNA here is from genome assembly GCA_028564675.1 of Onchocerca lupi. Classification (NCBI taxonomy): domain Eukaryota; kingdom Metazoa; phylum Nematoda; class Chromadorea; order Rhabditida; family Onchocercidae; genus Onchocerca; species Onchocerca lupi. Next base: position 66,193 of record JAOVVO010000361.1, on the reverse strand, counting down.
TGATAGAGAGAAAGAATGAAATTGGGTATAACCTTGGCTACATTACATGCGATAATTATTCATTCACATCCACTGAGAAATGAAGCGATGAAATTTTCTTTTTACAAAAATTTGATTATAATTAAAATTAAATTAAAAAGTTATATCAAGTCATTTAACTTTTATTAATAATTAAAAAGTCGAATTGTATTATCAAACAATAGTTTGCACTTTTACTTTTAAATTTGTGACGGTAATAAAATAAAAGAATAAAAGAATGATATATTTTGATTACATTTTGAGAAATCATTTCTGAAAAAAAAATTATTTCACTGTAATTCATTCTTATGTTATCCTGCCAAAATTGTCCTTTGTTAGTTTATCATATTGTGGCAGTGGTAACACTTAGATATGACAATGACCAATAATGATAATACGTAACGATGGCAAAGAATCGAACTGATTGAAAGTTAAAAATTTGCTTGACATAATTGAAAAAATAAAAATTTGAAATTGACATTTCATAATCACAGTATTGTATTGGTTAAGATAAATAAGTTGATGAAAAAATATTATTCTTTTATTAATATTCTGACTAAGTCTTTCGGATTTTTCCTTAACGGAACCAGCCTTTTAGCGTTAATATTATTGAATGGTTCACCTGGTGTTAAACGAATTTTTCATAGATTTTTTCGATATTACCTGCATTTTGCCTCTTCACGGACTTTTCCCATATTTCCCCGGATTTTCTTGACAATAATTCAGCTTATTTATTTATTTTTTTTTAAATTATTATTGATTTCAGTTCTTTAACCTTAGCTAACTAACAAGTCACAATTAACAAATCACATTTCAAAAAATTAAGTATCGTTGAATTGTTTTTCTTTTTCACTATCACAATTAAAATTTTAATCGATAAATTCTTTAAAATATATAGTACTTAAAAAAAAATGCTACATTGATTAAGATTTGAATTCCAAAGTTAAGTCTTAAAAGGAATTAAGCAAATCGTATTCGAACATTTTCCGGTATTCTGGAACGAATTCATTTTCGGAAGAGTTTTTGCGAAATGATTGTTTTCGAACTCACTTTTTTGGAAAAGAGAGTGAATAATTGGAAATGAGAAGATGCAATTGTCAACAAAATCATTTATGATGCAATGTATGAAAGGAAATAATATAAATTAACATCCAATTTACGCTACAAAAAGTTAAAATGTAATTTGATTTTAATCTAAACTATCATCAGAAAGCAATCACTGAAATTTTCGAATAATCAGTTTCAAATTGACAATCATCAAATATGCGAATACTTTTATCCAAATTACTAATAAAAAATTCCGATATGCAAACTATCGGAAGAATATATCTTCATTTTGGCAAATAATTTCGCATTTTCAAGAGAAATATCGTGTAATATCTATTGTTTAGCAGTATATTACAGTTGATGGAGTGATTAAGATGTTAGCAGAACGTAATATCTTCGCAAAATTCCTAATTAAATGTTTTATTTCAATTTATCATCGAAATTAATGACAGGAAAAAAAATTTAGTTTATCAAACTAGATTTAAAATTGGTCAAAAATTTTGTGAAAAAAAAATGAAGAAGAATAATGAATTCTCCTTTTCATCGCCCTGAATCTTTGTTAACTTACATTTCATATCTGTTCAGATAATCGCAAACACAAATTTTAGCTATAAAAGAATAGATTTGATTGAAAAAATGGAAAAATGTAAAGAAAAAAACTTTTTTTTTGTTTTCGAAAATAAAATTAAAAATAGGAAGGGAAAGATTCATAGTTTGACAAGGCGGGAAAGGAATAAGAGATAGAAAGGGGAAAAACAGTTTCTTGGAAAACTGAGCTTTTTTGGATGCAAATTTGATATGCTTTAAATTATTTGATAAATGTTCAAATTTTCATTTTAATCTCTTTTTTTTTTTTTTTTTTTTGTGATAATTCCTATATCATTATGAAATTGTTATTTAGGATGAGGAGAGGAAATAAATGAGTCAATGGAAGAAAGATTCTGGAAGAAATGGCCTAATTTTCCAGGCGATTTATTCCCCCTCTTTTCTCAATTTTTTGAAATGAAACAGTTTTTCGTAGAACTACAAAACGAAAAGTTCATTTCTTTTTGTTTTTAAAATCTTCTCTCATTTCAATCCTTTTTCTTTCTTCTTTTTCCACTATTTATCCATTTTATCTCTCTATACTTTTTTTTTAAATTACATATTAACTAACAGATGAAGGAATAAACTGACATCTCTCCTGCATTTCAATGAATCGATGATTTTCAAATTTTTTTGTTCATCCTTCTCGCTTTATGCTCCAAAAGTGAACATTACTTGAATAATTTCAGTAAAAATCAAATAAATTTATAATAATGCTAATAATGGTAGGCAGAAATTGAATGAATTGGATTAATACATGTTTAAGATAAAATGGAAGTTTGATTTGATACTGGAAATTATTATCATGATAATGCAAATGATCATAGATATTGATTTTTTTGATAATGGTAATAATAATAATAAATACTAATTTTTTGATAAACAGTAATAATGATGGTAATGATTTCTGTTGACGATAACAGTGACATGAAGAAAATAAAATTTCATAACCATATTTTTTTAATTTATGAAGTTAATGAAAAAAATATCGCCATTTTTATTGAAATGGAAAATTAATTTCATTGTAATAATAATATTAATCATTATAGCGATTAGGTCATTCGTTCACTCATTGAATTTTTCATCTTTTGTCAAACTAACAAATGAAAGAAATTTACTTCATTTTTTTGAATGCTTGCTTGACAGAAAAAACGATTCTCCACTTTGCTACGAAAAAAAATGAATTGTTTTCAGTATAATTTTTTATCGTCGAAACGACATTTCATTTATATATATAAAGAACATTAACATAATAAATTTTATCTTCAAAAAATACTATACATTATTTATTTTTTCACTTTTTGATTGTCGAAAAAGAGAGAAAATCGAATAATGCCCATTGGATTATCATTATTTAATTGGAATTATTCTATTTGAGCACTGTAAAATATAAATTTTGCAAATTTTAATTTCATTGTTAAAAGTTTAATGAAATCTTTAATTTATTTACTTATTGAAAATACGGGTTTAAAAGGAATCAAACATTTTATTTCTGTTTGTTGAATAATTTTACAATGAAAAAGAAGAAAATTTTTGGCTTTATTATTATGCAATCAAATATTTGCCTGGGATATATTAATGGAGAAATTTAAATTTTCAAAATTCAAGAAATTTTTTGGTGAAACAGACAATTAAATTTTCAAATTCAAAAAAAAAGAATTTTGGAAGATTTCATCGATTGATATAATAGAAATAAACGATAAAAATGAAATATGGATGATAAAGTTGGATTTGACTAGTAACTTCGCTTAATTGAAATCAATTACTAAAAATTATACATTTATGCTTCTTTTATCTCGTTATTCAGAGGGAATTGTGATTGGAAAATAATATTATTTTTTCACTTGTTAAGGCTGAAAATTTGAAATTTCTTGATTTCTAATCTCTTTAGGATGATAAATTTAAATATTGCCAAATTAAAATTACAAATGCTTTTAAGATTTTAAAAACTAAAAAATGCTCTACAATTCTTGACTAACTGTTCAAAAAATATTCACTGATCAATAAAAATATTTCGGATTGACAATAATCCATTAAGAATTACTCTATTTCCAACAATACTTCACTGATGAACATAATTTTCAGTGGAATTTATAATCAATTTATGAATTTATTAGATGAAAATTTAGATTTGGAACATTCAGTGGCGATTATCAACATTTAGAAAATGAATAATGAGCACATAAATTCAACATTATATGTCTAAATGTTGATTTATTAAATAAATGATACCATATCCAAGATTCTCAAATCATTTTAGTAAATGAGATTAAATTTAAAATCGAAAACAGACGAACGAATGAATTTCTTCCATTCATTTTGATTTTCAATTTTATTTTTTCAAGTATAAAATTAGTATAGTAAAAATATATTATTCTATTTAAATCTATCGTTTTTTTAACTGAAATAGCAATGTTTGCCCATAAAAACATGCGAAGAAATGAACTTCCATAAATGCAAGCATGAAAATATATAAAATTGCGATTTTTTTTTTTTATTTCAAATTTAAGAAGAAAAGAAGAAAGGAAGAACTAAAATTTGTATGCATCCATAATTTGGTCCTTCCTACCTTTGCGTCAATTGGATATATTTTTTTAGAGCGAATTTTATGACGGTACTTAAAAATTAAGAACAAAGCAAAAAAAACAAACTCTATTTTAAAACATTCCTTCGGTAGTATGTTCCACAAATGATTCGCCACAACCCTTTCTTTGTTATCACTGTTCGATCATTGAATTCAGGAAACCTCCTCCTTTTTTCCTCTTATGAACTCCTAATTTTTAAGCAACTTAAACAATTGTTGTAATTTTTGTTCTTTTTTGAAAAAAGAAAAATTTAACATAATAAAAAAATCAAAAATATGTCCGATTTTTTTAATTGTAATTAGCAACTTTTTTAATAGAAAAGAAAATAAAAAAAATTCCACGTTGTTTTGAAAGAAAGAAATTTCCAGTTGATTTTCCTCCACAATCCTAATACTTAAATTTCTTTTTTTTTTTCGGACAAGTGACTTTGTTGATTTTCTATTTTTTGAATTCCAATACTTACGTTGTTGAGAAGAAAGCAGTAATTTTCATTTTTTTCTTCTCGAATTTTTCAACTGATTATAAATTTTTTCATAACATTTTGTTAAAAGCAATTTATTTCATTTATTTATGACTTCTTGCTTATTGTTTCGAAGAGAAAAAAGTGGCTTCGAAATTTGATTTATTTAATATCAAATAATATTAGATTTAATTTCAAATAATGAAATGAGGAAATTCCAATGAATTTGTGAAAAAGCAAATCCAGTCTTAATATTGCAATTTATCACGATATTTCATTCGCAGTAACGAAATAGGAATGCATTTTCGCAAACTGCAGCATAGATAGCATCCAGTATGATGCATTTCGGGAAATTTGAAATTGCTGCTATATTTCGGTCAGTCAAGACAATGCATGCTATCTGCAGATTTAAATATATTTCAAAAGGATTAGTGATAGCATCACGCTACATACGATCATGCATGCGCTATGCGACGAAAAACATGCATCATTACAGTGATCGCAACATTCAATCAAACGTTTAAAAACGTAGGAGAGACGGATGCATTCGTGTTACATCAAAGAAGGGAACTGATAGATGACGGTGAAATAGAAAAACCTATTAACCTAAAAGTGTGTTGAATGAGTATACTCACAGCAAGATAATGATTACTTTTTGCAGCATCAACAAACGTTTTCTCATAAATTCAAAATCTTTTCTTTTTATTAATTCAGAAAAATTAAACAAATCATTCACATCAGCATTATACATTTTACGAAAATTATTCCTGCTTCTTTCTCATTTTTCATTTTTTTCGCATAATTTTAAAGGTCGTGCATGTCATTATTATTTATATTATTATAGTTTTTACTTTTGTCCTTACTATTTCATTTTTTCCGTCTTCTTTTGTTGTCATAATTTCGAAGGTCAAATAAAATTATTATTATTAATCACTTTAGTTCTTATTCTAATAATGACAGCAGAAGTGGTTGTTGCTGTCATTGTTGCCGTAGCTAAACGGTATGTTGATGCTTACATTATTATTCTTGCTTATCTTGACAGTAACAGTAGTAATATTTGTTGCTGTTTACGGTAGCGAATAATGAATGATGCTTCATGAGGATTGGATTAGTCATTTTGCAATCATAATTTCATGATCATTTCAATGACAAAAGATACAGTAGTAGCAGTTGTAGTGGGAGAGAGGGATGAGAATTGAGGAAGAGGAACGGCTGTCGAGAATGTCCGGATAGTTGTGGATGACGGGATGGATGGGCACGGGTCATCTGGATGACAAGACAAGAACACCTTCCTCCTCGGTCCTTTTCAAGACGTCCTTGGAGGAGGAGAGGTAAGAGATCGGTCTATTTGATGGTTTGTTGATTGCTTCATTGGCTGGTTGGTTGGTTGGTTGGTTGGTTTGTTACTTCGTTCACTTTGCGTTTAAGTCGAATTCAAAAGACATTTCGTCGGAGGACGATTGAGCAGGAAAAGGAGGCGGTGTTGTCTGTCCACTATATATTTTTCTATCCTTCACTACTACTACCATTAATTGACAATAAATTAACATTTTTGAAATTCAAACTCAGAGTGGATGATAATGATGATGATGGTGATAATGGTAATGATAATGTAACAAATTGTTCTTCATACTGTTACTACTACTTTCTCAACTACTAAACTCACGACTAATATTATCATTATTATTATATTGTTGCAGCTGCTATTATTGCCTTCTTTCTTTTGTGGTATTTGGCCAATCTGATCGGTGATTGCGCACCAAATGGGCCTATACATCCGATTAATAGGCCTGGTTGGCTTAGTTTTAGACTTAGCTAATATTGCTATTACTGCCTCAAATAATAATGGATCTGTAATGGTAGAAAGAATAATAATTCATAATTGCTCAAGAAATGAATTTAAATGCTCAATTGATAACAAATGTATTCCGCTGCTCAAAGTGCAGGATGGTACTGTGGATTGCATTGATGGTTCCGATGAAGGTATTTACGATTTTCTCTTTTTCATGATGAATTCTTTTTTCTTCTAAAATTTTATCCATAAAAATTTATGAAGCATATGCAGTTCTAAAGATTATAGTTTCTTAAGCAAAAAAGAAATCAAATTGACTGAATTTAAGTTTTTGAATTATATGACGGGCGATTAGTGATGCTAAAAATTGAATTTATAATGTTTGAATTTCAAAACTAGTATTGATAAAGATATATTTATTTCTAAGTTTTAAAGTCAAGCAAAGTGCAGTGCATTTTCAAAAACTGATTCCTCTCATGTCAAGTTTACTCTAATTAACATTTGCACAAATTGCGATAAATTCGAAACTTAAATGCAAAACGACTTTCTGAATTTTTAAATTCAACAGTTCTTAAATGCATTCCCAAATCTTCAAATGGATGAGTCATTAATTAAAATTTATAAAACAAAATCAAGTATTGTTCCATTTCCCATCGGATCTTGCATATTTGCAATCTTATAGACAAATGGATCACTATAAGAGGACTTTCTTTTACAATTGTTTCATCAAGAAATTTAATTACCATTCCTTTCATTTGAATTTCTCTTTTTCCTATCATTTAATCTAATCACTACTGCTGTTATTTCATTTCTTTTCATAGCAGTCATTGCATTAAAAACAATGATCAATCGTCTATCAGTAATAATTAATCTAATTACTGAACGAAATTTATCCATTTTTGCTACCATTTTCAAATTTCATCTCTTAATACTAATGAAAAGCTCATTTTGCATGCAAAGGAAGTTATTTTATCATTAGATTATGACAGTCGATAAAAATTATGAAATATCAAAATTGATTTTTTTAAGAAATAAAAATAAAATGCAGTTTTCGAGAAAATTTAACCATCGAAATGCATAACGAATTCTAAATTTTGCTTTTACAAGACTTCATTCATCTCACCAACTAATATTTTCAAAAAACTAATATTTTTCTCATTTTGAAACATGCTTTCTTTATTCTATTTTCGCGAGAAACAAAAACATTTAAGTTTTATTTGAGAATCTTTTTTTTATTTATGATAAGTGGGATTAGCAAGTAAAATTGGGATTTGTTTAAACCTGAATTCATCTTTTTTACCTTTTTGATTAGTTTTCAACTTTTCTTACTTCTTTTTTGCTTTACCAAGAACATGTGGACATTTTTTAGTTGGTAAGAATTGAAAACAATTGAAAATTTCCAATTGTGGATATATTCAAGACCAAAAAGGTATATCTGTGATTTTTTTTTCAACAAAAAAAAAACACACAGTTAAGATTGCTAATCTATTATTACCTTTGTCAATCTTAGATATATATCACTTCAAATTTAGGAAAAAAATATATGTGTATATAGAGAAATTTCACTTAAATGAATTTTACTTAACAAAAAGATAAAGGTGAAAATAAGAATTTGAAACTTTGAATTGAAAAGTTGCTTTAAGAATTCGGAATTTCAGATATAAAAGTTTCAAATATGACACAGGTAATACTGTTTTTCAAAAACTGTTTAGATGGGTAGGATCTTTACGATATTCGCAGGTTTATTTGTCATTTTCATCATTTTATAAATTTTTGCGAATTCCAAGAGCATCTTTTGCTATAACTGTAATAGCATCGATCTGCATTTTACAATATTTCTGATATGTTTATTGAAATGTTGTTACCTTGAATTTTATTTATAATCCACAAATAAATAAATAAATGGATGAATAATAGATGCAAAATAAATATACGCACATATTTCAACGATTTTTTCAAATCACTTCGAATTTATTTCTTGTTACTTGTTTAATTTGAGAATTTTTTTATAGCAAATGATTTAATCATTTTAATAAAATACCAATAGCAAGATTGCCTAAAAAAATTATGAAATCAGGTATAAAATTATTAGATTTCGATATATTGTCATAATAATATAATTTCATTGCTATTGGTTATACTTTAATTGATAGCGCAACAGAAATACGTGTAGAATTGTTTCGATGATCCTAATTGATAATGTTAATGGAAGTACTTTGAAAATGAAACTATTATTTCAATTTATGTGCTAATCAGAAGCAACAAATACACACGAAACTGAAAATTTCACATATTTTATCAATTTAAACGATAAAACTTTTGAACTTTCATTCCGTACTATTTCATTAATAAAGTGCAAAAATTTATGCAAATCAATTAGCTTTTTTTTTTCGAACTTTAATTATTCTCCTGAAAATAATTTTATGATATAGGTATAACTTTTCTGGCTAATCATATTTACGACAGATTTATCATTCAATAATGGTATGCAAGTATAAGTCCTTCCACCTATCTAATCAACTTTTTGACTTTATTAATTCGATCTAATAGTTTTTTGTCCTATAAATTTTTCATTTGCAGATATTATTAATTATCGTTAGAATTTTTAAAATCATTCTTTTTACCGTTTTTCCCTTTTTTTATTATCTTCTTTATCTCTTTCTCCTTCACCATTTTATCACAGATGGTTAGGAAAAAAATTTCATTCATCATGTCATTTTAAGCAATTTTCGAGGATAATGAAAGGGTTTCATATTTTTTTTTCGAGCCAGATAAATAGGAAGTCTGTGAAAACTGATTCGTGGAATTTTGCAATGTGACTTTTATTTTGAAATTTAATAAAAAAGATTCATTTTTTGCTGACCTAATATCAAAATGATAGCAATCCTTTTCCTTTTGTTATCACTCCAGCAATCGTTTCGAAATTATTGCTCTCTTTTTTCTTTCTTTCTCTCTCTATTGTAATAATCAAACAAAAAATAAGAATTTGATATATTTTATGTAATTAAATATATACATTAAAACTAATAATTAAATATGAATACAAAAATTGATTGAATTATTTCATTTTTGTCTCCTTTCTTTGCAAAAAAGCAGAATGAAATGAGGCAGTTATGGCTTAAATATGTTTTAGATACATATTGTAAATTCTTAAGTTCGTCATTATATAGTAAGAAATATTTAATTTCTTCGTGAAATTTCACTTACTCTTCCTATACATCTATCCCACAATTAAAATATTCTGTATTGAAAGATTTTAATAATAAATCCGAGCAAAAGTTATCATACATTGAATTAAATTAAAGTCAAACAATTCGAAGTGTTATAAATCAGTAATCTATAAAAACTCATCCGGAAAGAACAATTTGATGTTTGACAAAATTAATTAATCATTTTCGGCAATTATTTCGAGGGAACATCTTACAAGTTTCTTAACAAAAGAAATATTTCCTTATAAACCTGGCGAATGTTGCTGATGTTCGAGATTTCTTGTGTTGTAATGAGTATTTGCCATCTGCTGACAATCATACATTCTTTATTTTGCATAATTCGTCTTTTTATTTATATTTTGGATATGAATTGAAGTTTAATCAATCTAAAAAATAAATTCAAGAAAAAATTGCTCTGCTGACATTTAAATTCATCATTTTTTTTTCTTAAAAAAACTGTAATTTAATTAATCGAAAAGTAGCAAACAAAGAAATGAGTGTTGAAACTGAATATTAGTTTCATTAAACCATCAAATTGTCAGATAATGGACCAAACTGAGGGATATAATTTTTAATAATTAACTCCAAATCTAAAAATTCACTCTTTTTTCTCTTTTCTTAGATGAAGGCTTATATATTTACAAATGAAGGCTTATATATTTACATATATTACAAAAGGATAACAAAATCTTCAAATTCTGTTGGCCTGAATAAATGGTCAACAATAAATTTTATATTATATATATTTTAAATTCCGACTTTTTTCCAATATTTATGCATGTCCAATATAAAAATTTTGTTCGTAATAATAAGTAGAAATGTTATGTTAAGATGAGTCGGATTTGGGAACGCAATTGAATATAAGATAAAAAGGAATGATAAATAATAACGATACGAATCATCATTTCAATCATTATCAGCAACAGAACATGGTAACGTCTAGATTGCTAGGAGACTGTAAATTCAATCCGTATGCAAATTTAAAAAATACATTTTTGCCTTTTTTCATCAGTTTCTCTTCATTTGCTAGAGAAATGAGAATAATTTTTGAGGCAATTAAAAAAAAACTTTATTATTATCACTATTATCATTGTAATGAAAAATGATGCATTTCTGCATTAGAAATGACACATTTGTTGTAAGGACAAGGACAAGTTAATAATGAGCATCAAAATCGTGTCCTTGACAAGTAACCGGACAAGAAGGATGACCACCATCATCAATCCATGAATGAAATCCTACAAGAGTTAGTAGATAAGATGCTGGAAAAGAGAAAAGGTTGATGAATGATGGATGCGTTGCCATTTCAATTCAGCCTTCCACCATGACTGTTTTTAAACGTCTTCCATTCATTCATGGACCAAAGAAAATGGGAAGTATAATTTCAATTCCATTTTACATTTAAATTTACTCTTATTTACCCACTTAGATGGATAATTATTTATTATTGGCATAAGGATTAGGGGAGAAAATCGTACCATCATTATCAATATCATCTGATTAAGTAATCGAAACGAAGTACCGATGATATTAAAGAATTAAACTGTTGCTATTATTATTGTTGACATTAATATTTAATTAATATTATTATTATTACCACTATTATTATTATTATTGCTATACTGAAAAATGATAAATTCATCTTACATTCAGTATGCTTGATTTTCCTTGATAGCAGTACTAATCATATAAATTATCATCATAATAGTAATATCTTCGAGTTTCTTTAATAGATTCGTGCCGTTTTCCAAATTATCGATTTGAAAGTGCATAAAAAAATTTGGATTCTTTGATTGACACGAGGAAGAAACTGACTGCAATAAGATTACAATTTCAATTTCAGAATGACCCAAAACTGAAAACCTTTGATGTAACTAATTATAGATTCATTAATAGAATATACAACTGTTAATAATTTGATATCTAATGTTCCCATTTAAATTATCGATGAAGAAGATAAAGAATATAATGTGACAATCCTTTGCGCCAATGGTTGTAATTTTTTTGCATTAACTTTATTTGAGTAAAGAAAACAAAAATTGAGGAGATGAATTGGAGAGGAAGAAAGGAAAGGATGAGAAAAAAGGGGGTACAAAGTTTAAGACATGTTAGGGAAAGATTCATCAATCCTTGTAAAACTTCTTCCAATTTTTCGAGCGAAATCGCAATACAATGAATAAATGGAATGCTGTGACCTCGTCTGACCGAAGTTTTGAAGGTCAAACGACGAAGGAACAAGTATGTACTCAGGAGGAACTAATCGGAAGAAATGCTTTTCAGGAACAAATTTCTATTATTTATTACATTCACGCCTATTCAAATACATTCACATATTCATAATTGAAATATTTACACAGAAATAAACAATTGTCCATCTATATGTACAAATATATTGCAAAATGAACTTCCATATATAACAATCACTAATTACTGTACAATTTATTTTTCAAGCTTTGTTGGAAATCTAGCCCTTGGCAAAAATTGTCAAAACCTGAAATTTCTCAATTTTTCAATAATTTATAATGAATGCTGTCACTTTCATATGTGCATTAACTATATTGTACAGCTCATTATTATTATATTATTGTTATTATTATTAAATTCAATGTAATTAGGGCTTAAGAAAGATGAACAAAATGGATAGAACCAATATAAAATATTTGTTCGTCAAATTAAATTATCTTTGTAATATTATCGTGGTGAATTTAAATTGATACAAATAAGTATTATAGTTGCGATAAAAATGGATATTATCATTATTACTTTCATTAATAATCACTGACATGATTATTTGAAATATAGATTTATCATAAGTTTGCTGCTTTTATTAACTACTAACTTATCATTAGTCGTTTTTTACTTTAATGTAATATTATACTTAATATCATTTAATACAATACTTAGACTCGGATATGTACTAATTAATAGTGAAAACTGTTATACCTGTGACATGAATCTAACGAATTGAATACATTCCTAAAAAGCCTTAATAAAGACAATGATATGGCTAATAGTTTTGCTTAAAAAACTGAATTTCCAAATAAGATTGTTTTTAGAACTTCAATTTTCAAAATTTAATTTTCTTATATTGAAGTGGAAATTTATACTTAATGGCTCGAGTTAAATCATTAATAGTTATGGTGGAAATCAAATCGTCCTAAATTTAGTTTCCAAAGAAATTTAAAAATTTGATCCAAGACATTGATTTTGAATTTTATTACTTCATTTCAGCAATTAAGCCGTTATGAACTAAATCGAAAAATTTTTTTCTGGTGTAGAAAAAAAACTCTTTTTTTGACATCCTTCAATACTTTCCGAAAGTTTACCGACGGAAATGTAGAAGACGAAGAAGGCTGGAGCATGGAACATTCCTCTCTTGCCTTGAACTCATTTTCCTAACAATGTCATTCACTGTCACCATTGTAGTGATGATTTAAAGTGCGCTAACATTAACACTTCTGATTGAATAATTTTATCCTTTTTTTGAACTGAAGAAAAAATATGTTGCACTTCAATCAGCTTTTTCCTTTTTCTTTTCAATTTCCCCAAATGAATTTTGCAAAATTCCATCAATTTAAATCATGCATTCAATTAAATTAAACCATATGCATATTATTCAGTTATCATGTCTAAATCAATTATTTATATCAATTAATTATCAAACTTATGATATTACTTTATTCAATTTAATTTCATTGCAAAGATTTCAAGTTCTTAGAAAATCAAAATTACTTGCTTTTTGCTATCATAAATAACATTATTGCTTATTAAATCTCAGTAAAGAATTTGCGACATTGCTAACAATAATTATTGATTTCATCTCTCAACTTCAAGCACTTATTTCAAATCATATTTTGGCAAAATTTGAACAAGATAAAATACAAACCCGAATATAGCGTATAAAATATGAAGTAATGCAAGCATGGTATGTAGAATGATGAAATAACATATATAATAGTTTAAAATATAAAAATTTTATTGACAGAATTTTACTCATTTTAATTTATCTACCATGCGAAACATATTCAAGAAGCCATTTCAACATAGCAGAATGTAGCGTGCAATTTTGAAAAAATACATCATTTGTAAATTGAATTTTTTATTAATTTTTTATTCCTTTTTTTGATTTTCAGAATTTGCGATCAATCTACCACTCTGCTATTCTTTTCTGGCCATTCATTGTTTTTTTTTTTTTTATTGCTTTTTCAGATGAATATTTGAAAATATATTTGATTTTTTGTAAAGTTTGCCATGTAAAAGAAAAAATCTAGGAAATTAAAAGACCAAAAGAAAGATACCTCTGAATATGAACAATATTTCATTTCACCTCTGAATATGAACAATATAAGATACCTCTGAATATGAACAATATTTCACAATAACTTCTTCATTTCAATCGCTTCTAATCTTTTTTCTACTGATACATACATGGATGTTTGAGAATAAAATTCAAAACTAACAAACTGCTTGTCATTTTCTGATGCAATGGAATAGCACATGTGTCTTTCCTCAACCAAAACCTGTAATCCTTTGTTTTATTTAAGTTGCAGTTTGCTTTTTTTATCTCTAATCTTTATTAGCTTTTTTTTTGAAATATAGAAGAAGCGGAAGGTCTGTGAAAGTAATATTATGCGCTGATTCGTCGTATTCAAAAAAAGAAAAAAAGTGAATAATAGAGGTCAATTTTGAGAGAAAAAAATAAAAAAAAGGACATGAAAGGATTTGTGCTTGCTTTGACCTCCTCAAAATAACTTCATCATCTTTCACCGCATTTGTTAGTTTTTTCATTTAACAGGGAAATATATTTCATTTATATATATATATATATATATGTCTATCACTGATTGCCATCAATGACAGCACTAGAATGCTATTAAAAATTGAAAATATATTCAAGTAATCTGTTAGGAATTAGAAATATGTTTAACCAATCCGTTTTCCTTTAAATTTATGATGAAAGATAAATTTTGCTTTCAAAAGAACGAAAACGAGAGAGGAAGGAAATACGGATGATTGCAAAAGTTGATTAAAAGAACAAAAAATGAGAGAATCAGGATAGTTTACTTGTTTTTATCTTTAGCACTAAATAATTTTGCTTGCTTCATTTGTTGAAAAAAAAGCAATTTCGATAATCAAATTCATCTATTTTAATTTTCCTAGAAATTTTTCAAGTCCGAATAGAAGCACTTGTTGACAACGTAAAAAAATACTTTTCTTATTTGAATTCTATTCATAGATTATTTTAGATTAAAATAGATTATATTGGTTAATTTGGAATTTATGATTACTTGTAATTTATTAGATCTCTTTTATTCCTATCATTTCTGCTGAGATCATTACTCTCAATATGATTTAGTTTTCACTTTAAATTATTAAGAAATCCCAATGCAGCATTCAATTTTTAAGAATAAATTTAATTTCGACGAATTATTTGAAATTTTTGATTTTTTTTATTCTCAGAGGCATTTGCCCTTATATTCCTTTTCTGCAAATTTCCTTTATTTTATGTAATTCAAATTTGAAGTCGTCGCGAGTATTAACTTCTGAAATTTTAGAAATTCCGAATTTTCAGCATCATTCAATTTTGATCTTGAGAAAAAAGCAAAATCATTAATTCATTCTTCCAACTCTCATCTGTTTCGTTGCAATCCGTCACGAAAATATCAAAGGGAAGTTATTAAAAAATATTTTGAGACCATTAAATATTCATTTTTACTTCCTACAGTACAATCAAAGCTTACATGTATTATTTGTCATGGCTGATTTGAAATTTAATTAAACTTTAAACAATCATCAATCGTAGTTATTTAGAAATGGAACTATAGTTAAGTGCTACTTTACAAGCAGCACTCACATGAAAATACAATGCCTTTCAGAGTATTTTTTGTTTAGTTTATTTGCATATTTGATTCGATCCTTGTAGATGCTCCGTGTAATTAACTGGCCAGAAAAACTTTGGAATATGAAAATCAATATTTAATTTACGTATAACAATTTCAATCTTGAAATTAAAAAGAAAAAACAAAGATTTTTCACTCTTTTTATCATTCAAAAAATGGTTACAATTTTGCATGATTGGAAAATCTATGATCAAGAAAAGTACTTGCTTTTTGAAGAAAAAAAAAAAAAAAAAACCAGAAAACATGAAGAAATTCTATTAGTTAATTAGTGGATGAACATTTTCTTGATGTCGTAAATAATAGTAACGATTAACAATGATGGCTTTAATATGACATTTAATTTTACCTGTTTCCTCATTTATTCGTTTTGTCCACTTATTTATTTGTTTATCTACTTACTAGTATAATACGAGGAAATTCCACTTTTTTTTCAATTTAAATTCGATAATTAAATTTGTTGCGGTTAACAACAGTGTTATTAGATTGATTTGAATTAAACGACAGATATGAACAATTTATTATTCATTGCGTTATTTTTGTCCATTAACACATTCAATTTCATCATTCGATTTTATTTTGTATTTTTTTTTTTTTAACTTGCTCAATTAAATCCTTCAGCATTCATTGGAATGAATTAGATTTTCGAAATTTCAGAACAGATAAATAACATTGCTGTAATTTTAAAGATAAAGGCAAAAGTTGTGAGAAAAATTTTATTGATAATAATGACTTCGATTAGTAATCGCAATAATAGTGATCATGAGTTTGACGCAATTCCTTTAATTATAATTGCTTAACAGTAATGATTTCAATTTAATTGTCGTTATGATATGAACAGTAACAATAACAAAAGGGATAAAAATAACGAGAAACATAATGATATTGAATCTTGCATCTTCAGATATTCAAATCAGATTTCAACAATCAGAGACTCGAAAAAACATGCTGTATAAAAGAATTATTAGATGCACTACAGATTTTATCCAGATCTAACGTTCGGATTCTTTGCCCATCACGTTGCACTGCGGATTCCACGCAAAGTCCCTTGTTTAGAAATCTACTAGCTCATATCAGTTGCCATTACCTGTCTTAATCGGCTTTTGTTTTTTTTTTCTATGGAGGAGGTTTGCATAGTTTAATAGATCACAAGAATTCATTATTTCGATTTTATATTGCAAGTATCAGTATCTTAGAATATTAAGTCTAATGGGTAAAAATTGTTAATTTGATTAATATAGAAATCTTTAACAAGATGCATGCGGAAATTTTGCCTCATTAATGACGTTTGAATTATTATTGACTGGATTCGTGTTGACAGAATTTTAAAAATTTGTCACTTAAAAATTAAGTTTTGAAGTGATTATATTGCTGATAAACATATGCATATTGATTGTCAAAAAAATTGCATCATCAAAATAAATAATCGAAAATTTTTATCATAAATGATTGGCAAAACATTGGAATAGTGTTGCCATATGTAAATTTATTAAAATTTTACTAAATTATGAATTCATTAGTAAAATCCAATGTTTTATTTTGAAAGATGAAGAAAAAGCTTCAAATTTCTTCGAAACAATCAATGAAATGGTATAATATTTGGTAGAATTGAAAATTCAACTTTTTTTACTGATAAGATAAATTTGTTTATTCCAGTCAATTTGATTTACACTGAAATTTATTAGCTCAGTTTTTATATTTCCATCGTGTTCCTTTCATATTTTAGAATGTTTTCCGTGGCAATTCGACTGTCATTTCGGGATTCCACGCTGCATTTCGCAGTTCAGAGTTAACGATGGTGCGATCGATTGCATTTCTGGATTCGACGAAGGTTTAATCTCAGTAACATTATCAGTTGTGCTTACCGTAAATTCCTCAAACATGGAGTGAGAATCGTGATTTGATCTCGCAATTTTCGCTGAATCAACTATTCCAACAATGAATTATCCGAATTTTTGAGCTAAAAAATTTCTTATTTATTATTTTTGAAAATTATATTAAATTTAAGATAATTCTTCTCATCTCAGGTTGTCCACCGCATAATTTCGTTTGTGCTGATAAGAGTGCTTGCATCGATTTCTCCAAATATCAAGACGGTATACCCCACTGTAAAGATAAATCTGATGAACGTATGTTTTCATCGTTTCTTTCGTAAATTTCATTTATTTTACTGAACTTATTATAAATTATTTAAAACTAACTCTTTCAGTTTTCAAATTTTTTCGAATTTTCAAAGATTTGAAATTATTTAATCAAACTCGTAAAAATATTATGACGAAATAGTAAAATAAAATTTGGCATTAATGATTCGATTGAACAAAATATGAAATCCGTTTATGGAAATGAAAAATAAACCGCCATTTAAGAAAGGAAAAAAAAAAACCATATATATTTGCATTAATTGTAATTTGAAATTTTAATTTCCTTTTCCAGATTTTCTATTCATTCATTCGTCTTTTTCCTTTTTTTCCCAAAATATATTTACAATTTACACTTGAATTTTTTTCTTTTTTTGCTTCCAGCATGTCCAGCCGGTGATTTTTTATGCAACGATCATTCAAAATGCATCGAAGGGAAACGTTTCCAAGATGGAATTGCCGATTGCAAAGATGGCTCAGATGAAGGTTACCTTTTTCATTGTATTTCTCTCACCTTTCCTTTCTTTTTTTGTTCGCTTTTCTTTCCTTTTTTTTAAAATAAAATTTGGAATTCTCTTTTTGGCTTCTTTTTTGCCAATGTATGTATTCTTATCGTAATTCTTATAGTCGGTTCTCTTTTCTTCTTTTTTTTTCTCAGTTTATTTGTTTATTTTTTGCGATGTTTTACGATTTGATCACTCTCTTTTTCTTCATTCAATCAAGGACATCAATTTTCACCTGGATACAATCACCTGGATAAGACTCATTTTTTATAATAGGCAGAATAGAAGACACTGAAGGACATTTGATACTCTTATTTATGAGTATATTGTTTTCTCTCTCTCTCTCTCTCTCTCTCTCTTTCTCTCTCTTTCTCTCTCTTTAAATCATTTCTATTAAATTTGAAATGCATTAAAGCATGATGAATGATTTACATTACTATTTCAATATTTAATAGAATGTCTTAAGAAAAAAAGAAACAAAGAGAAAATGCCAATTTTTTTTCTCAATATTCGCTTTCCAGCTAAATAGAATTTTCAAAAAAAATAGAGAACAATTAAAGTAGAGTTTTATCAAAAGTTTGTAATTTAAGTACTGATCACTGAAAACTTGTTTGTTTCAAAAAAAAGAATCGTAAATTGGAGCTATGTAATATTTTTCTTGTATCGGAAGAAATCATATTATTGATAGATGATATTACTGAATAATAGGAAAGTGGAAATAATCCCAAACATTGACAATTCGATCTTTATTTTCAAAAAGTCAAACACTCATTTTAAACAGCCTAATAACATTGTCATTTTCACTGAAAATTTACTTCAATTATCAAAAATTTATTGTAATATTTTCTCGAACAAAATTTCAAAGCATAATTCTTTGAATTCAAAATTTGTTTCAGTCATTTTGTCATTATGCAAATTACGGAAATGTAGCATAGCAAATTTTTTTTCTTTTTCAGAATGCACGGTAACCCAGTTTGAATGTAGTTGCGGTAAAATTCGATGTGTGGATGGAGAAACACTGAAAGATGGTAAAAGGGACTGCGAAGATGGTTCTGATGAAACAGGTCCATCCAAGAAAAAGCTCTGTCCAGAAGGAAGTCCAGTTCGGCAAAGTCGAGCCAAGAATCGTACCGTACTATATCCAACTTACAGCGCAATCGCTCAATGCCCAGATCCATCCGTTTGTAACGATGAACTGGGAGAAATATGTATTGTAAGTAATTTCACCTCCAAAAAACACTTTCCTTATTTTGTTTTAGTTGAGTAATTCAGTTTCAAGCTTTTTTCATTCCGGTATTTCATTTTTAGTTACATAATTTTATTTCGAATCTCCATTTAAAAAAAAAAAAAAGAAAAAATGTCTTTTTAGCTATCGTATCTTTCCAAATATATATCTTATATATTTTTCTCACCATTATTGCTACCATAATAATAGATAACAATATCGATTATTGACTGGCTTGGAAAAATTTTTTTCGTTGCATATTTTGTGGATTTTAATGAAATTTCAGATGGTTGGTGGAGCAACACATTGTGTTTGTAAGAAAGGAACTATTCGGCCACAGGGTTCACCGCGATGTGTACTGGAACCTCTGCTTCAACAGTACCTCAATAATATCATCGGTAATTGTACCGAAATTCAGAAAGATCTAATCGAAGTTTACGGCGAGAAAGTAAGCTTCTCTCATGATTCATCCCGTATTTATGCTCGTAAAGAAATGGGATGTGATCCGGATTCAAAAACTCCATGCAAAGGTTAAATTCTTAAAATTCAAAAAAAAAAAAAAAGTGGAACTCATTCTTTCGGAAATAAGAACTGCCTTCCTCAGATTGAATCTATCATCCAATAATTTTGTCATCAATAATCTTTAAATTGGAAATTCTGTTCTTTCAAAGATTTAAAATGATACGCTGTTATAACTTTTTAAACTAAACAGTAATTTAAGCATCACTTTTACAACTTTTTTTTTTCTTTAGGATCAAATTTGAATTCATTTAGTTTGAATTTATTTTTTAATCAAAAGAGCTGAAATTAGGACAGAATTTTTACCGTTCAGGTTATGGTGAGGTATGCTTGCCAGATGCATCTGGTCGTCATCGTTGCACATGTGCAAATAATGGTACTCGTATGGATGGCATTTGCTTGGGTGAATTCCAAAAATCAAGATTTAAATTTAATATCAACTAGTCGATTAGATAAAATCGAACAAATGATATAATTTTAATATAAAATTGCAATTCTGAAGAGAAAGAAATATTTGAACAAATTTTTTATTTTAAAATAATTAATTTCAATTTAGTAAATGAATGCAGTAGACCAGAATTAAATGATTGTGATCCAAATGCATCATGCATGGATAGCGTACTATCTTATGAATGCTTCTGCAACGAAGGCTTCATTGATACGTCGATCTCACCGAAAACACGACCCGGAATTAAATGCGCAAAATGTTTGTTTACAATTCTAGTAATTCATTATCAATTTCGCGAATTTTACTATTAACTTCTAAAATCAGAATAATCTAGCTAATTGTTGTCGAGTTTTGATAACAATATTTCTAATTTCAAACATCTCGAATGGATCAATTATAGATTTAAAAAAAAATTTTTTATATTATTTGAATGAGTCATATGACAAGAATTAGCTCGAGATTAATTGAATCGCATTTCTTATTTCTCAAATACAAGATAGAATTTCCATTTATTCCTTATGCAACCAACGAAATATTGATAATTATTTGAGTATCATAGGCCAATTGGTCTCTGTTTTCTTTCATTAATTTGATTTAATCCATCCTGGATTAAATTTTGGAATATCCAAGATTTAATCATGATTGATCGAGCATACGTAGAAAATTAAAAGAATCGAATTTGGTGCAATTATAAGTAATTATAATAATCACTAAACTGAATGCCATGATGATTGAAAAATACGGAATTAATTTTCTCCATTGATCTTCAAATCGAAAATAAAAATATGATACCATTGGTGATGCTGTTTCAGTGGTAAAAATTTTAAGTTCAAAAGTACTAATAAACAATTATTCTTATTTTTTGTGCAGAAATCTGAGCATCTTTTAGGGAAAAAGTTCTAAATTTTTTTCTCATATAGAATTTCGTTTCTTTCACTGTAGGATAAGAAAATATTGTGGTATAGTGTAAACAAAAGTTGATGTAATTAAAGAAGTGGAATTACTACGAAATTTCCAAGCAAGAAGAAATATTAACATTGCTAAGATTTTCGAGTTATTCTAATAAATGAGATCATTAAAATTAATCAAGTTTATCAAATACCAGTGGTGGATGAGTGTGCATCACGAACGACGAATGATTGTGATGAAAATGCAGAATGTATTGATAAGCCGATCAGTTATACGTGTCGTTGTCGCAACGGTTATCTAGATATTTCGGAAGGTGGTGCAAGAAATCCAGGACGAAAATGTCATAAATGTATGCAATCAATTACTTTTATTTTCACTTTAATTATATTGACCCAATTTTAATTTATATCCTCTTTTAATGTTAGCAAATTCAAATTTACGCTGCAAAGATTTGATTACAAGCAACAAGTTGTTAAAAAAAATCAACTGAATTGAATATTAATATAATATCATTAATCAAATAAATGCGGAAAATTTATGCATTAAATAGTCAATTTTTTTGTTTAGTTATTTTCGTAGTTTGAATTCTATTGAAATTAATTTTAAAACTCCCGATATTAATGATAATAATACAAATACATCGTATAATTTGCTTTATAATTAGCAAGATTTGAATTTTGAATTAGAAATGAATATATCACTAATTACGATTGCATAGTTCAGGCCTCAACTGCATGTTTTCCTAGCTATATAAATCTTTAATTAAAATAAGTTCAAATCATTTAAAGTTATACTCAAAATAGTAACAATAATAACGGCAATAATTTCAATTCAACTTTTTTCAAAGAATGAAAGTAATAAAAAAAAATATGTTAATTCTAGAAATTTTTTTTTAAACAATTATTAATTTTATTCCCTACAATTTTCTTTCATCTTTATGCATTCGTAAATTGCAACAGAAATTGTTGCTATTTACTGATCACTGATAAGAAATGATAAAATAAGCAAATATTTGCCCACTATGATATATCAAAATGTGTGCTGACCTTCACACAACAATTGATAACATCAATCATTTGTATTTATCATGCAAATCACTATCAGTAATTAAATTTATGATGTGTTAAAAAAATCTTTTGTTGAATAATATCAGCAATCGAATTTTCTTCTGTTACTTCCGGAAAATTTCCAAAATTTTTTTCATTCAGTTTTTGTAAACAATTTAAATTTCTAGTAGTGGATGAATGTCAAATGGGTTTAGCTGATTGTGATCCGAAAGCAATTTGCATTGATATGACGCATAATTACACATGCAAATGTCCACATGGTTTCGCAGATCAATCACCAGATCCGATTAACAAGCCTGGTCGGATTTGTTCCAAATGTAGGCTTTTTTCTTCTTCGATTTTATTATTTTCATTTGAAAAGACAAGAAAATTGAATGTTTTGCAATTTCATTATAAATCTAAAGTAATAGCGCTGGCTCTTGCACAAAATTGAAAATGCTGCATGATATCAGCATATATATTTATGGATTCATGCAAAAATGTTATGATTAGCCAGGAAGAGAGAGTCTTTGCTAGCATCATGACAGATGATATTAGAAGTGGAAAATTAGTGAATGGAATGACCTTTTGGTTGTTATTCGATGGCTTTTTTTCAGTGATCAATTCATGCGACTCACCGAACTTTACCGGATGTAAATCGAAGCATTCGAAATGTGTTGGCATTAAGGATGGCTTCGTATGTCGTTGCATGCATGGTTACATCGATTTGAGTCCTGCAAATCCAGGAATAAATTGTTCCAAAGCAGGTATGATAAGCATTCTGCAACATTATCCAAGCCAGAAAACAAAAATGTCCCATTGTACTAACGCCATGTAGCTAATACTAAAACGACAAACAATTCCGCTCACTCACTCCATTATACAGTAATCCGAATCGCATTCTCTCATTAGTAATCGTGTTGTTGTGCAGAGTGCAAATTAAGATGAATGTTTTCTCTGATTTGTTTTAAATGTTGCAAAATTGGAATGAAGTAAATCTTTGGAAATGTTGTGCAACAATAGAAGTAGAAAATGACGGAAGATTGATTGAGAAAAGAAGAGAAAGCTGAAAATAGAAGAGATGGAGGAGAAAGGGGAGAAAGATATTTGTGGAGTAAATAATTATTCTTTCGATAATTATCCTTTCGATGGAGCAGAAGATCCGATATTAGTAATGTTGTGAATAATTGCGGAGTTTGTTGGCGATAATTTGTTGTTGCCTTTTAACGCTCAGAATAAAATCTATCGGTATTTCTGATCGAGAAGGACGGAGAAGGAAGGGAAGAAGAAGAGGACGAAGGACGATGCAAGGAAAGGTCAACGAAATGGCCAGTTCATGAAGTAGTCGTCTGTTCAGCCGTCTGTACCGCAATTGATAGCACGCGGAAAGGATTGTTGGAGGTCGAAAACTGGACACATTTGAGCAGGAGATTGAGATTATAAGTAGTAGAAAGAGGGAAAGATAGAAGAATGGGGGAGAAGAGAGGTGGGGTCAACCAGTCGAGATCGATGATTGTGAGGGGAAAAAGGGGTAATTTGGGTGGTCTCTTTTCTGCGGCCATTCTCTTGCAACCTTTGCCGACCAAAGAAGAATTTTAAACCGGACGATATTCGGGCACCGGACGATATTAGTTTTATAAGAGCGCTATAGTGGTGGATTGATTGAGTTGGTTTGAACGGAAGATTCTTTTCGCTGCGACGGATCAAATCGAACCAGATCCAGATTGAGCGAAATTGCAACGGAACTATATGAAACAATAATTGATATATTTATATATATATATATATATATATATATATATAAATTATTTCTCCACTGTTCACTGATTACCATTAATTATCTCAATTACGCTTACTGTTTTCTGTTTTCCAACTTTTTTCCAAAACCAAAAGAAAATTAAATCTTTTTTTTAAATTTATTTCTATTTTACAGTCATTTTTCTGAATTCTGAATTATTCGATCTAATTACTGTTTCTGAAAGGATAGTAATTGCTATTGCTAAATGCAGCTGTTGCTTGTGGCAACAATAGCTGTTATTGTGTTGCCTGAATTAATTTTAATTAATGCTTTGGGTGAGTTATTCAATTTTCGTTTTATAGCACTTGAAAAGTTCATATTTAAATTTATGAAAATGGAAGATAAATAAGAAGGCAGATGTATACTTGCTAATTTTATAAATTATTTTGATGTAAATAATAAATTAATTAACAATTAAAACAACTTAATCAACAAGTACATAACTGAAGATTTTTATTTATAAAATTCGAATTAATCACATCAATATATTATAAATTAGAACAGCAACTTTTAAAACTTGTATTCTTATTCGAAGTTTTGAATTGTTGCCGAGGTATTGTAATAAATTGAATAGTATGTGAAATAAAATAACACTTCCGAGATATTATTGTTGCTAATAGCGGTAGTTTTATAATATTACTATTACAAGTGCTATTTGATTTCATTCCTCCAAAGATTGTTGGCAGATCTACGAAATTTTCAAAAAATTGATTAGAAATCCCATTAATTTGAGATAAGTATATAATCGGAAATGGTTGATCTATAATATTTAGTTAACAATTGTCAATTAAGTAGAAATTACTCTTAAATTCTACACTATAGATAATTAAATAGTAAACAATCAAATGCAGTTGATTCCGTCGAAGAATAGATCAATGTAGCTTAATTATTTTTTCCTGTCATTTTTTTTATTTGATTTGAATTTTCATATTTTGTCTTAATTAAAAAAATGACAGCATTATAAGTATCTTTTTATTTCAATATTTTAATCATATTTTAAATATTTATATTCCAATTCTAGTTAAAAATATGCGTTAATTGAACGATTGTAAATAACAATGTATATTCGCAATAATCGATGTTGTCCTGAATTTTTCAATTTCCATGAATATAGTGACGATAACTGAAGAGAGATAAGAAAACTGCATTTCCATGCATGTCAGTTAACTGAAGACAATTTTCACAGATTTAAATTTTAGAGTTTTCGAAGTAGTACTAGTAATTGAAAAACGAAAATTAGCCAAAATATATGCTTGGTCATGTATACAGATGAATGATAGAATGAAGAAAAAAAATGAAAAGAAAACCATTTCCAAACAAAAAAATCTGTATTTTCAAAAATTTAGACATCTCTTTGCTTAAATTTTTACGATAAAAAGTTGCCAATTTACTCAAAACTTACTCAAATTTACTCAATTATTTACTCAAATTTTCGTTGTTTTTTTTAAATATAACCTTGCTATTTCAAAAATTAATTGTTTCATTTGTTTGTGGAAAATTGTGAACTTGAGGAATGAAAGAAAAGGAAATTGAATTATCATCAGGAATTATTTTCTAACGATATTTTTCAGTAACCAATTAATTTGAAATTAATGTTACACATTCTTATCACAAATTTAATTTGAATTTAAAAAAGAAGAAATTGATTTTAAAATTTTAAAATATCGCATCACCTTATTTCTCAATTGGATTTTCCGGAATTCCTTAAAAATTCATATCTTTAACTTGATCATTTTTCTTTTCTTCTTTCTCTTTCTCCGTTATTCGATTTTTTCTCTCTCTTCTCCAATTCCTCCTCTTTTTCTCACTTTTTCCGTTTGGCATGAATCATTCAAATGATTTAAAATTAATTTTTATACATTTAAATAGAAAAAGACCGAAATACATCCCAAAATTATGGCACACAAGCACACGAAAGAAAGAGAAAATGACGAATGATAATTCGTTCTGATCCTTCTCTAATAAGCCATGATATAATCCAGCTTGTAAACAAAAAATTGAAATTTCAAAAATTTTTCCTTTTATTTTCTCTTTATACATCATATGCATTAGCATATATCTTTTTTTCTTTTTCTACTCTACCATTATATATTTTATTCGATTTTCATCTACATGCATATAAATATTTCTCCTTTCTTTTTCCTTTGTATAAATAAAGATGAAGAAAAGAAAGAGTTTAAAAATAGACTAATGAAATTATTCATTTATTCATTTTTTTTTTGTTAAAGATTTTACATTTCGATTAAATGAATCATACAACTGACGTTGGATTTATTGGACTTCATAATTTTGTTTCATTTTTCAAAATTTCTTTTATTTCACAATGATATTATAACAAGTTTAAAAAAAAGAGAAAAATTGGCATTTGTTGTAGCGATATTGTTATCATTATGATTTTTCTTACTAATTTTCTTCTTCTATTTTACAATTAACTTAAAAATTTGTTTGGAAATCTTGTTATTTTATTACTATTGTCATTATTAAATGATTAATATTATCATCATCTTTTCTATTATTATTATCGTTACCATTATTATTTATTATCATTGTTACCATTATCGTTATGTTTGGACTATCAGGTATATTGAATAAGATAGATGTTTTTACTTTTATTGACATTCTATTTCCTTTTAGCCAAAATTTAAATGATGAAATTTCGGAATATCTGAAAATATCTAATATATCATGCAAATGACGCATTAAACTAACTCATGGTGGCCATCATGGTAGCATTAATAAAATAAGCTAGGGAAAATTTGATTGAAAAAATTTTGAAAAAGCAAAATTATGAATGCTAATAAGTTTCGCGAAATAATAATTCTTTTAAGACATCTTGTGACAGAATGAAATTGATTGTATTGAATTATTAAATTAAATTTTATCTTATTTTTATATTAATTAACAAAGTAATGTAATACTTTTATTTGTACAAACTAAGCATTGAAATCAATTATAAATTAACTACAAAAATTTGAAATTACTTTTGGTCTAGTTTTTTTTCCGTATTTCTAATTCTTACCTAAAATTCATATCTAATCCATCTGATGGTTGATATTATTTTTTGAAGTTCAAATTATTTAATCGGAATTGCTTTAAATCAAAATCCAAATGTTATTCATTTTTTCAGTATCGGATCCATGCCAAGATCACTCGTTGCATGATTGCGATCCGGTAGCAGAATGTTATAGCGAGCAACCAGGTTATTTTCAGTGCCGATGTCCGAATGGTTTTGCTGATATTTCAACCGATTCTCGCTTTCCTGGAAGGAAATGCAAAAAAAGTTAGTCATAAAAGTAGCATTTTTTATTAAAATTTGTAAATAATTTAATTTGAATTTTTCAAATTTGAAACAGCAAGAACAATTAGTAGAAATATAGCAGCATATATCTCTCCACAAAAATAAATTTACGGGTTTGAGAGTATTATATTCTCGAATTCACAAATATTGTCTATCTTGCGAGCTCTTAAATTACTGATAAAATGAGAAAGAGGAAAAAACCATTAATGAAATACTATATAATCTCGAACTAAACTTGCATTTCAATAAATTTTTAATTATTCTATAATTGATTTAGTGATGAGAAAAAAATTCCGTCGTAATTTGATTGATAAAGTTGAAAGTACTGAGGGCATGATGGACTTTCATCGAGATTTACTGTAATCGATAGACTGATTAGGGAATGAACCAATAGAAAACAAAACTTTCTTCCTACTGTAATTAATAACATTAAAATTAATAATACTAAGATGATAAAAAGAGATATAAATATGGGTATGCATACATATTCGTGCGAATATTTCTTAATTTGAAACTTATTAGTGTCAAATGATGATGTAATTTCAATGAAACTTTTAGTGATAGATTCTTCTGACATCACTAAGTGTTCCAATTTAACCAAAGAGAGATGACGAAAAAGGAAGGTGAAAAATATGAAATAGCATTGAAAGTCAATGTTTTGCAATGGTAGAAGTAGTAATGATGGTAATGATGACATTTTAAGAATGACGATGATAATAGTAACAATGATGATGATGATGATGATGATGATGATGAATCAATTTTAATCGTTAATTATTGTAAAATTGAGAGAGATATTCGCTCACAATCATTACTATATTCATATCTATTTTGACATCTTGATGATCGTCTAATAATTAGATATATTTGTGTGTTATAGTTACAAAGAAAGAAAGAAAGAAAGAAAGAAAGAAAATATAAGAAAGAACTCATCAATTCATTAATTTCGAAATTTGTCAATTAAGACAAATTCACTTCAAGAATTTTTCAAACATTTTAATGCAAAATTAAATTCATCTCTTATCGTTTGTTTCTTTTTCGTCTCTTCTCTTTCGTCCTCATTTTTCTTTCTCTTTTTTGCACTCTTCTTTTTTTCAAAATTATTTCCAAAATTTTGGTACAGATTTTTGAACAAAAAATTGATCAAAAATGATAAAAATGATTTTTGATAAAAATGATTTTTGCTATGTTAAGAAAAGAAGCTACAAAGCAGAAAAAGAAAAAAATAATGAGAAGTAATGAAGTGGGAAGGGGAAAAAAATATCACAGTAACATAGTATCGATGAACTTTTCCTTTTATTATTCAAAAGCACAGCTTTTTTTTGTTATCTTTCAAAATATCCTTCATACTTACTTTCTTTTTTCAAAACGAAATTTCTAAATTTTTGAAATAAAATATCGTTCAATAGATTTCTTTTCTTTTTGTCAAAAAAAAAAAAAGAAAAAATCCCTTCGAAAGATTTCAAACAGTTATCTGTTCTGTTATTTGCTAAATCACATTAACTTTTTCCTTTGTCCTTTTTTTCGTTGTCCTTTCGTCCCTGTTCTGAGATGAATTTCTGTATTCGTTTGATTGCGGAATGGAAATGACTTTTTCTGGGTCATCATCCTTTGGATGAGAATTGAAAAAAGGGGAAAGAATGTCAACTGGACATTCTTTTTGTTTAAATGAATGTTTAATTGTATGCTTTTCTTACACAAATGCTCACATAAATGTGTAAAATATCTTACCTGTACAGACATAAGTGAAAAGTTAAGCGATATGAAGCAGAATAGATCGATTACACGTGAAGACCGTATTCCACTGAAATTTTCTTCATTGTTTCTTTTGTTTCAAAAAAAAAAAAAACGTATGAAGGATAAATTATTTATCAATTTTTTATGCTTACAAAAAATTTTTAGGCTAAGGGAGTCATAAAAATAAAAGAAACATATGATATTAATGGAGTTAGAGCAAGTGACAAGAAAAAATCCATAAACTTATCACCCACATTTTAAGCAATCTATTATAAGATTTACTAGTTTGATTGTTCTTATAAAATTTCAAATTTAATTTAGAAATTTGAGTTAGATTTTGCAGATTCAAAACACTTTTTTTTTCGAATGTATTTGAAATCGGCTGATATTTATCTTAATTCTGTATTTAAAATGAGTTGAAAATTAGAAATTGGATTGATTCTAACTTAATTTTAATTTTTTCTTTCTTTTGTAGTAGTCAATGAATGTGCCCTTGGTACCCACGAATGTGACGAGAATGCAAAATGTGAAGATACACTGGATGGCTATGCTTGTCAATGTAAGTCAGGTTGGTTGGATAACAGCCCAGATCGACAGAATGCACCTGGACGTAGTTGTAAGAAAGGTACTTTCTTGGTTAATTCGGAATGAAAAGAAATTGAATTGATTCAAAATCAGTTTTAAATTCACAAATTTATTAGATGGTCATACCGAAATCAACGGAAACAGTTATTTTCGTTTCCCTTTGCAAATAATAAATCAAAGATTAATAGGAGGGAATTCTTCAGGACTTTTCATTCATCATTATTTTGATTGATAAAAACTTCGAACATTTGGTAGCAGTTGTTAATTAAGTTTTATTCCAATATTTGAGGCTAAATTTCAAGTGATTGAAATTCATATCTTTGATTGCTTGTTTAATTGAAATACTTTCAGTTAAATATATAAATTAGGCCTTTTTTGCAGCAAATTTATGTGCCAAAATTCAATGTGCCAAAGAAGCAGAATGTCATGAGACAGAATTTGGACCAGTTTGTGAATGTTTATCAGGTTATGTTGATTTTTCTCGACAACATGGCATGGGTGCAGGACATGTTTGCCGAAAGTTAGTAAAGATTGAAAATTTCTAAAAATGTCTTATTTCGATCAAAATCAAACGATATTTATTCTAATCAAAATCGTGTCATTTCTTTAATAATTATTTTCAATTGAATAAGGACTGAAAATAATTAATTACTATTTATTGCTTATCAATTGACAAAAAATTGCTATAAAATTGTTCGGAAGACTTTATTTATTTAGATTTAATTAAGTACAGTAAATATTATATTAATATGATATCTAATTAACTATCAAATAGTGCAAAATAACTGTCGTTCAGGAATGAACATGACTTCTTTAAGGGTAATAAATGAATGTGCCACTGGTAAACATGATTGCTCATCTTCGGCATCCTGTATTGATACGGCCATTTCGTTTACCTGTCGATGTCGTGATGGATTTCGTGACGAAAGTCCAGATCTTGTCAATCGTCCTGGACGAGTTTGTGTCAGAGGTTTGAAATTTTGATTAATGAATTTAAACTGTCAAATGATGTACTATGCTAATTTGACAAGAAATAGCTTTGATTAATTTAAATTAACGAAATATTTATTTAATTGACTGAATAATTTTGATTAATTTAAAATAGCAAAATATAAATTCTGGTCTCATTTATTATCTCAATTGTCAAGCAAAAAAACGATTATTAATGAAAAAAAAAAAAAAAAAAAAAAAAAAGGAAAAAAATGGAGAAAAAAAGGATTTAAAGCCTTGATAAAAATGCAGTAACTAAATGAGAAATTTAGGTTAAAAACATACACAAACAGATGCAAGCATGCAATCCGTTTCTGTTCAGTCTCGTTCTTGCAGCACTTATTCCGGAACCACCGGAATGTGATGTTAATGATCCGATGAGTTGTGATGCGAAGAAGAAAGAAGTATGCCTGTTTGTTAACGGCACATATAAATGCCAATGCGCAGCCGGATATGATCGTTTGCCAGATGGTCGATGTTTGGTAATTAATGAATGTGACGATCAACGCCTCAACGATTGTGCTTCAAATGCTGATTGCATTGATCAGGTATTTTATAATAGCTTGAGAGAGAAAATCCTTTTCCAAAAAAAAATTTGCAAGGATTTTTGACGAATCATTAAAGGCGAATTTTTTGCAAAAAAATAGAATTATCAATTGTTTTTTCAGGTATGAAGAAGTTTTGTCAATTTAGCATTATTATAGGCTGATGGTTATACTTGTCAATGCAAGAATGGTTTTGCGGATATATCACCTCCAGGTAAACCGGGGCGCATTTGTCGTACTCGAGTAAATGAATGCGCTGAACCACAGAAATATCATGTAGATTGCGATCGCAATGCTGTATGTATTGATACGGATGAAGAGTATACGTGCAGGTAAATATAACAAAATTAAGTTTTAACTTATTTTTCAAGTGTTTTTTAAATACGATGAAAAAGACAAATATATTGAATTGCAATTAACCATACGAGTTATTTGTTCTATGTGGAAGATAATTAGAAGTTATTTGTAAATTATTCCTGTTAGTTGTCGTCCTGGTTTCGCCGATATATCCAGTTCATTTGAACGTTTACCTGGTCGCCGTTGTGTTGAAGCAATAAATGAATGCCTGGATCCATCGTTGAACGATTGCTCAGAGAATGCTATTTGCGAGGATGCTAAAGAAGGGTTTGAATTCCAATGAAAACAATTTATTTAATTAATTCATTAAAAAATAAAAATAGTGAATGAATCAATATCTATCTGTAAGAATTTGAAGATGTTATAGTTCGTTATCTTTGGAAGCTATCAATATTGCAATATCAAACATTTTTTGCGAAAGAAAATGAATTTATAATTATTAAGAAGTTAGATTTATATGTGAATTTAAAGTTTTTAATTTTTCAGATATATTTGCACATGTCGACAAGGGTTCGTCGATGCTTCGCATAATATCACCCATTATCCAGGCCGAGTATGTCGTAAGCCTAGGCAAGAAAAACTTAATGATGACAGCACATCGAAAGGAGCTCTAATTGCTTGCAATCCTAATGAACCAAAATGTGGTATCAATGAAGTATGTACAGATCATAAAGCACGTGGACAATTTGTTTGTGACTGCGCGAAAAATGCTTTTAGATTTACGGATAATACATGTCGATGTAAGTTAGTTATTATTATTTTTAAATTAAAATTAAAGCATATGATGTATTTCAGTGTAATGCTAGGCGACAGTGATGACAGTATTATTTAGATGTCGAGAAAAACAATAATAATAATCGATTATATCTTTAAATAAACGACGAAAAATTATAATAACATATCATTTTTCATTATCATCAAATCTTCCAGTTTATTTGTCTTTAAAGTGATAAAATTATTAAGTATTTATCAATCAAGTTGATTGAAAATTTAGACTAAAAAGTAAAGTAAGACAAGATTTATGTTTTTTATTTGCAGAAACAAATTATACCTGCCTTTTTTTTGGAAACAAATTGTCTTTTCAAGAAAAAAATCACTATTTTCACATTCAATTATTGATTCATTTAATTGTAATTCAGAATTCGAAATTTATTCATATTTTTTATTCTTTTCTCCAACCGTAACTGATTCTATTTCTCGATTATTTTAGTCTATGCTGCTTGTGTTGGTACAAATGATTGCGATAAGAATGCAGTTTGTGCTAATGCATTTGATTCTTACACATGTCAGTGTCGTCCTGGATTTATTGATGTTTCACCGGATCCGGAAGGAAAGCCAGGCAGAATTTGCAAGGAATGTAAGAGTTGCCCTTTTTCTTTGGTCTTAGAATGCTATAAAAGAAAGTATTTGAAAATTTTCAGTTATAAATTCTTATATTTTCTGTTTCGTTTTTTCTTTTTTTTGCTATCAAAGCGCTACAAAGCTTTTAGTTTTTGATATAAATTTTTATTCCTAAAAAAAAACCTTACTTTATTCCTTTATGTTCTTATTTTCTTCCCCAAACTTATTTTTCAAATGAAGTTTCGTAAAGATCATAAAAATTTGTAATTAATTAAAGTGATTAATGAATGTGCCACGGGAATACATAACTGTTCATCCTATGCGACATGCATTGATGCAACCGACGGTTACATGTGCATTTGTAATGATGGCTTCGTAGATACTTCATCACAATTTCATCTTGCACCTGGACGTCGTTGCAGTAATGGTAAGATTTTCGGAATCATTTGAAATAATATTATCTATAATCAGGTCAAAGAATAAATCAGTTGGGTAGACCGGAAAGCCAATATCCGGATTCTCTTTTTGTTTAAGTTCATCTATCGGAATGTTGTCAGATTTGATGAATTAAAGAAAAAATATTGCATTGAATAGAAGATGCAGAATGTTTTCATTATTAAAATATTCAAGTTCCAGTAGTTCCGGACATTAGAAGCAGTATACAGAATTCTGTAACTGATCTCTACCGATTTTTTTTCCTTTCAAAATATATGTTGTTTTCTTTTCAGCCAGTAATGAATGTGCCGATCGAACTCTGAATACTTGTGATGAAAATGCGGATTGCATCGACACACCGGATTCTTATACCTGTCAGTGTTACGCCGGATTTGTAGATGTTTCATCCAGCGCTAACTTACAACCTGGTCGAGTATGTACAGTGGAAACAACTTGTCCAAAACAAAAAACTGATCTCATGTTTCTGATTGATGGTTCTGGATCAATAGGTTCCTACGTTTTCAAGAACGAAGTAAAAATATTTTGAAACTTTAATTTGAAAAAAAAAATTAGTGCTTTGTGAATAGGAATTTGCTTAAAATTGCTTGAAGCCGATTCATAGAGTTTATCTAATTTGAAATGATCTTATTTTGTTACACCTCGAATTATTTAAAAGTTAATCAAAAATTTAAAATTTTGTTTTTTAAAAATATAATTCACTCATACATGTTTACCATCAAATTTCACTCTTCATTTCATTGGAAAATATTACCAAATGATCAATTTCTACAATTTTTCGAAAGATCAAACGGAAGATTCAATTGGCGCCAATAATCACAAAATGAAATTTGTCATAGGTGCTACGATTTATCAAAGAATTTTTGGAGCTGTTCGATATTGGTTTGGATAATACACGTGTTGGTTTGATACAATATTCAGATCAAATTAGACATGAATTTGATTTAAGCCAATATACTGATAAGGCATCCGTTATCAGTGCGATATCACAAATCCAGTATTTAACAGGTCTTACAAGGTTAGTAAAATTAAGTTCAAGATTTGTTATTTCTTCTTCTTTTTTTACCAAAAGATTTTAATTTTATTTAGAAAATTTAGCTTATTTACTTCTGATACCAAATTTTTTAGGAATTTTACATTTTCAGGACTGGTGCAGCAATTCAGCATATGGTAATGGAAGGTTTCTCAGAACGACGTGGCGCCCGTAAACAAGCTAATGATGTCTCACGTGTAAGCATCGTGATCACTGATGGTCGTAGTCAGGATAATGTTACGGAACCTGCTAAAAACGCTCGCAATTCTCATATAAATATGTTCTCGGTTGGTGTGACAGATCACGTTCTGGGATCGGAATTAGAAGCAATAGCAGGCTCACCGTCCAGATGGTTCCATGTTGCCAAATTCAAAGACTTGGATACTCGGTTACGATCTCTGATCCAGAAAGCAGCCTGTCCATCACCAGAACCGAAACCGCGTCCACCTGGTGGATGTAATCCATCGACACAAACTGGCTGTGATCGTACACTAAATGAAATTTGCATGCAGGTCCGATTTTTCAAGTCCTCTTTTCTTATTCTTTCAGATTTAAAATTTTTAAATTTCAACAATGTTTTTCTGATTCAATATTATCGGATCTTCGTTTTGAAGGCTAATGGCACTTCGCATTGTGTTTGTCCAGACGGATTTCAACGGAATCCAAGCACCCGGCGTTGTGGAGGCAATCAGTGTAATCCGGATTTACCCACATCATGCCCAGATCCGGAAATATGCATGGTTGCACCATTTTCAAATTATCTTTGCGTTTGTCCAAAAGGCTACTTGCGTGATCAGCGGTCTGGAATTTGCCGTAAGTTGTATTTTTAATAATTAGTTTGGAACAAAATGCTGGTCTTAAATAAACTTGCGAACGACAGATCTTTTAAATGTGAAATTAAAATTTAAATCCAAATTTTAATAAGATGAGTAATTTCAGTGTTCAGTGCTCACAAAACTGATGTAAATGCCAAACAACAAAAGGAGCCAACCGTACTGCCGTCCCACGATGCTGATTGTCACAATGGTGGTATACAATGTAGCGTGAATGAGGAATGCGTACGTGGTGGTACTCGTGATTTTCACGTAAGCGAATTTTTTCGAAGTTGATTCCCATTTTTCTTGAAATATTTGTAGGAAGTAATTAGTAAAGAACTTCAGAACAAAATGGATTAATTGATGCAACCTTAATGTTAATATAATATAGCAACACATTATGGTACTACCTATTATTCCCTTGAGATTATCGAGAACGAAGCTTGAATAAGGCAGTCGATCGCGTAATCTAATTTAATGAACTATGATTATCTTTACTAACTTTTATTGTTACAGTGTGAATGCATCCTTGGTTATGAGCGTAATTTGCGTACCGGAGAATGTTCTGTACCAGGTTCCTGCGATCCAACATCGCCGAATCCTTGCGACATTCGTAAACGTGAAAAATGCATACCACATCCTAGTGGACGCTATCACCTGTGTCAGTGTGCTCAGAATGAAAAGCGACATCATGTTACAGGAATTTGCTGTAAGCTAATATAATTGGATACTCGAAATTGAAAAATTAAGTTAGAAGTAAATGCATATTTCAAATATATTTTATACATTATGCATTTATTTACATATAAGTAGATGCTGAAATTCTGAAAAATTATGGAATTCTAATATTTGTTGAAATTCTGAAAAATTCAGGTTAGCGTTATCAGCTTTATCCTGAAAAACAAAAATTATCAGCAAGTATTTTTTTTTGGGTAAAATCGGACCTTATCTGTAGAACGAACAGGTCAAAAGATTAAAATACCCATAATTTAGCATTTTTGCGCAAATAATAGATTATTCTTACGAGATAATTATAGTGAAAAATGAATGTGCTTCGGGTGACAATGATTGCGACAAAAATGCCCGTTGCATTGATACGGATGATGGATACTTATGTGTTTGCCGGAACGGTTATTTGGATCAAAGTGTCGACGTGGTCAGTAGACCAGGACGCATTTGTGTCGCTGAAAAAAACGAATGCAAAGATGGTACGCATAAGTGCTCACCGAATGCTATTTGTACGGATACGGTACAAGGATACATCTGTCGTTGCAAGCCAGGATTCATCGATTTCTCGCCAAATCCTCAGAGGTATGTATGATACAATTAGCTTCATTGAAAAGTGAAATTTTCTTTCGATTATTCACTGATGTGGAAAAGATCATTACAGCAACAGAAAGATATTTATGTTTAAATATAGCAAAATTGATTTATTTCAGTATCATTTTGACAACAAATTGTTGCTTGTACTAATAAATACTTTTGAAGCTTCGGTGGCATTGTTTGCAAGGAAATTGTGAATGAATGTGAGAATCCTTCCCTCAATACTTGCCATAAGAATGCAATCTGTATTGATACAGCTGATTCTTATAAATGCATCTGCAAGACAGGCTATAGGGACTTGGATGAACTTCGTAATCCAGGTCGAAATTGCCAGAAAGGTTATTTCCCGAAATATTACATATAAAAAAAATATTTAGAAAAGTTTAGATAATGTCAAGGACATTAATTTTTACGGTCACTTTGGTCCACAGTGATGAAATACACGGACAGACTGGCCGATGGGTAGTTGAAATTATCTTTCCAAAATGCTTCCAAGTATTTTGAATAGATTTACGTTTCAGAAAAGCGTAACGATCGCTGCATACAAGGTAACAATGATTGCGACCGGAATGCGCGATGCATTGAGCATGCTAACAACGATTATGTTTGCGCTTGTCCATCAGGTTATCGTGATAAAAGTCCGGATCCAAATCGACCAGGAAGAGTGTGCATTCCTTGTATGTTAGTTATCATATTTTTTCTTCCTTTTCCGAAAGAATTTGAGGGTTTTTGAAAATTTTAATTCTTTTTGCACAGTTTGAAATAAAGATCTCCATTTTAGTAATTCCGGAATGTGATGATCCAACGTTGAATGATTGTGATTCACCGGATCGTGCTATCTGCACCGATACTGATGAAGGCTACTTATGTCGTTGTCGGCAAGGTTTCCTGGATATTTCACCGAATATTACTTCCAAACCTGGACGACTTTGTAAACCATGTAAATTCAGTTTTATTTTTATATTTTAAAATTATTTTTCCACTCATTCGTTTCAGTTGGACTCTTAAAAGTAAGTCATAAATAATTTTATAGTGTATAAACTTATAGTAGAAAATGAATGTGCCAAGAAAATTGACGATTGTGCCCGAGATGGTGGAATCTGTGAGGACACTCCGGATTCTTACACGTGTCGTTGCGCAATCAACTATTTGGATGTGTCGTTCGATCGTCAGAATCGTCCAGGCCGAAAATGCAAACGACGTCAGTTTTTCTTTTTTCCATTAAAAGAATTAGGAAGTTAGAAAAAATAATAAGTCTGACCATGAAATATGCAACAGAATTTCGATATATTTAAATTTCATAAATTTTTGCAATTGAAGTTCTGTTAGTGTTATCATTTTCGAGAAATGTTTCAGTTATTGATGAATGCCAAACGGGACAGAATGACTGCTCTCTTGAAGCAATATGTACTGATACAGAGGATTCCTATGAATGTGCTTGTCCAGCTGGTTACATTGACGTATCACCAGACATTGCTCGAAAGCCAGGAAGACGTTGTTTGCTAAGTAAATTGCAAAGAAGAAGAATTATTTCCAGCTTTACTCTTATACTGTTTGAAATTAATTATTGATTAAGAAGTTGAAACACAATCAGATGAGCTTTTCAGGAATCAATGAATGTAAAGAAGGTCATCATGATTGCTCACCGAATGCAGACTGTATAGACACAGCGGAATCATTTTTATGCAAATGTCGCGATGACTTTGTGGATGAATCACCGGATCCCGCCAACCGTCCGGGACGATTATGTCGACCGGCGTTAATTGATGAATGTCGTCTTGGGAAACACGACTGCCATGAGAATGCCGTATGTCAAGATTTACCTCAAGGTTATGCATGCCATTGCAAGCCGGAATTCATCGACCAAAGTCCGAATCGGGTTGCTTTGCCCGGACGATTATGCACTCCGAGACCGACCCCACCACCGGCAGAATGTCGTATCGATGCGAGTGCATCATCCTGTAAACAGGAACTCAATGAAGTAAGTCCGTTCAGATTCTCAATTTCAGATCCGTATTTCTTGCTCGATTTTTATCACTAAAATCTGTGGCAACAACCTTTTCTCTTATCAATTTAAGATAACAGAACTTTAAATGTTTCGTCCATTATTTTATGACAATCACTTAATATGAATTATATTTGCTAAATCTTTAATGCCAGAACGCATAATCGATAGCCATCGTCACGACAGTAGCCATCATTACGGTAGTGACAAATAGTAATAATAATAGCAGTAGATGAATTTATTTCAAATTTGATAAAGGTTTGCCGTTTGATCAATGGTCAACCGAAGTGCGCATGTCCAATAAACTACGGTCGAGATAAAGCAACGAAATCTTGCGTGGTGATAAACGAATGTGAATTCCCTCAACTGAATGACTGCCACCCAAATGCGGACTGTATCGATGAACCGACTTCATACACATGTCGTTGCAAACAAGGCTTCATGGACATATCGCCTAAAAATAAGCCAGGACGTGTCTGCCAGTCACGTATATATTTACTTGTTTGCGTATTTATTTAGGCATTTTTAACATATTTTTGTTTCAAGCATTTATAAGATTGCAACAATCGTGTATATTTAGGGCTTGTTAATTTTAAATTTTCAGTTCCTTATAATTTTTCCATTGTTGAATCAGAAGTTAACATTAATAATTTTTTATCATTTTTAATTTAGCCAATTATGTATATATTATTCGTATTTTTAATTTACTTGAAATTTCCTCACACTACCGAGGTTTCTGTCACACTTCGACAAGTTTATCCGAATAGGATGAGTGAAAGATTGATTTGTATTGTTCTTTTTTTTTTTTTTTTTTTTTTTTCTTTAGCTAATTCATCATCAGACGAATAGATATGATTTATGAGAGATGCAAGAAGAAGAAATATTTTTAGAACTTTCAAATAAAGTACGGTAATAAAATATTACCCCTTTGTCAATTTCGCTCTATTGCAGATATTGATGAATGCAAATTGCCACATCTAAATGATTGCCATCAGAATGCGGTATGCATCGATAAAGAAGATGGTTATGAATGTAAATGCAATCAAGGTTATATGGACCGAAAGCCAGAGCGTCCCGGGAGATTATGCAAGAAAATGACCAATGAATGTGCAGATACAAAACTTAATAGGTATGCTAATCATTACTAAATAATATATTTGATGAAACATCTCAAGTTTTCTATTTCTAATATAATTACAAGTTTTTCGTATCTCTAAATAGCAAAATTTACTTGATTTTTTTTAGCTGTGATAAGAATGCAAATTGTATTGATGAAGAAGATGGCTATCGTTGCGAATGTAAACATGGCTTTTTGGATGTATCTCCGTCACCAACATTCCGTGGTCGTGCGTGTCGTGCACTTATCAATGAGTATGTCTTGCAAATTTTGAAATTTAAAGTAATTTTGAATGTAATACCTTATTGGAAAAATAGATGTAATGTAATTATGAATTCATTTACATTCTGAATCTGAATTTTGATCAAAAATTTCATAATATTCCATACTTTAAATTAAATTCGTCAATAGTCTTTTAATATATCTTGTAATATATTATTGCTATTAATCATAATAAGCATTAATCCATTTTTTTACAGATGCTCTGATACTAAATTAAACGATTGTGACAAGACGGCAAAATGCACTGATACCACTGATTCTTATCACTGCGAATGTCCACCAGATTCTAAGGATATCTCTCCAAATCCAGCATTTCCGGGTCGTGTATGTCTTATTTGTAAGTCGCGATTTTAAAAGTTATATTTTAATAATAAAATTACAATTTTGGTGAGAATGTAAAAATGATAAGGTGTGAAGAGCAAAATGTGATAATATTATAAAATTTACTTCCTGTCTACATTTTATTGACTTTAATTGCCTCTTTAATTTTAGCAAAAAAATATTTATTTAATAATGAATGTTTATTTTCTAGATTAAAATCAAATTTTTTCAAATTTCAAGTTGAAAACGAATGTTTGACCGGTAAGCACGATTGTGATCCGAATGCAATTTGCCGTGATAACGAACAATCATTTACGTGTGAATGTGCGCCTGGATTTACGGATCGATCACCAAATCGTCTCAATCGACCGGGTCGTGTCTGTGTAGAAGTAGGTATAGTGATGGTGTTGATATATATATATAATATATACTATATATAATCAATTTATTAAATATATATAT
Source organism: Onchocerca lupi (assembly GCA_028564675.1). Lineage (NCBI taxonomy): Eukaryota > Metazoa > Nematoda > Chromadorea > Rhabditida > Onchocercidae > Onchocerca > Onchocerca lupi. Next base: position 25,350 of record JAOVVO010000361.1, on the reverse strand, counting down.
ATATATTTAATAAATTGATTTTGAAAATTTAAATTCCAGTTCAGAAACCATTTTTAAATTTCAATCGAACAAAATGAAATAATCTTCCACTTCGAAAATCATAGTAATCAGTAGTATGAAGAGAATAAAATAAATTTTTTGAAAAAAAAAAAAAACTAAAAGATTTCAGATGAAACTTTCTTACGAAAATTCAAGTTTTCTTAAAATTGGATTAAAAACAAGATCAATGCTGCGAAAGTTTTAAGATGAACGCATAAATTCCATTTGATTTTTCATGAAATAATAATTCCGTTTTCATTATCAAGTTATTCCAAATATTTAACTAATTATCAAATAAATTTTAATATTCTAAAGCTCGTGGATGAATGTGCAACTGGAAGGCATACGTGTAGTGCTCAAGCAGAATGTCGTGATTTGGAAGAAGGTTATACTTGTGAATGTAAAGATGGATTTATTGATCGATCACCTAATTTAATTACACAGCCGGGGCGAGTATGCGGTACGCCAGGTAAAATATTTTATCCGAAATAATTGTTATACTTCTGAAATCCATAGTATATTTCGGACTTTCCTAATGAATTAAAATTTCAAAATTTTCATTTAATATTACTAATTAACGCGAAAATTTCAGAAGTTTGCCCACCAAATCATGAATGCAGTTCGGCAGCTGTATGTGAACCTCTAGGAGGTAATAAGTATGAATGTACCTGTATACAGGGTTATCTGGATCAATCACCATCCGGAAAAAAGGGACGAATTTGTGTTAGAAGTAAGACATATCTTTTCTTCCTTTTTTTTTTGTACTTGATTACTTATAGACACATTTTTATCTGCTTTTTAAATATCATTGAAATTATCTCCCAGTCTTCTTCTTAAATCAATATTCGATTGATTAACATAAAAATACTTACTGTAATGTGAAGTTTTTTTTTGTTTTTAATGAAAATTGATATTTGATACAAATATTCAGACAGCCCATGTCGAAATCCACGTTTGAATAATTGTTCACGTAATGCTGTTTGTTACGATGAACCAAAAGGATATCGTTGCGAATGTGTACATGGATATGTTGATCGTTCATCTGACACAGCCCAAAGAGGATATGTTTGTGAACCACCTGTACCAACTCCACCACCACCAAGTTTGCAATATTCAATTAAATCTTTCATATTTGGAATTCCGCATGATTGTTATGAAACAATTATCTTGTTCTTCTATCGAGAAAAAAAATTGATGTTATTTTTAAAAATTGACTTTCTGATCAACTGTAAAATTATTTAATAATGAAATCAAAGAACTATTATTAATTCAAACATTTAATACACTTTTTTGTTCTGAAAATTGAAATTAATAAATTTCAGAACATCCATGCCAAGATCCACTTCTTAATGACTGTCATCCAGCCGGAACATGTCGTGCAACAGGAAACCAAACTTACACTTGTGAATGCTTACAAGGTTATGTGGATCGTTCACCGGATACTCGAAATAAGCCAGGCCGTATTTGCATTCTTACCGAACCGATTTGTTTGGATGCAAATCAGAATGACTGTCATCCGGCTGCTATTTGTAGCGAAACCCAAAATGAGAATAAGTATACATGTCGTTGTCGGGATGGTTATATAGATCAATCACCAGATAAAACTAACCGACCTGGACGAATTTGCATTGAACAAGTTTGCTCATTTTTTCTTTAGCTCATATTAACAAGTTCAAACTATTATCAAGTTTATTTGCAACATAAGCTATCTATTTTCAACGCAGTTTCAGAGAATGCTATTTTAAGCTAAAAGTAACATTTATAAGATTCTATCTCATTTGATTCATATATAAAATTTTTATTTAAATTTCAGATAAACGAATGTTTGGATCGTTCACTGAATGATTGCGATCCGATGGCAGTTTGTCAAGATTTGCCAGATGGTTACACATGTCGTTGTCCGCTAAATTCCGATGATCGATCACCAAATCCGAATAGACCTGGACGTAAATGCTTCCAACAAATAAACGAATGTCGAAATCCATCCCTAAATAATTGCTCACGTTTCGCAGATTGCATTGATAAACAGGAAGGATACGAATGTCGTTGTCGTGATGGATATCATGATGGCAATCCAAAATACCCTGGTACCATGTGTATTTACAGTAAGTTATCGAACGAATTTTACTTCAAAAATTTGAATATTTTGGGAAAAGCAAGTTTAATCGCAAAATATGACTTGTATTAATTGCTTATGAAATTAAATGGATAACTATCCGAATTGTTAAAACCCTCAAATTTTATTTTAAATAAAATTTATGACGAAAAAAAAGGGAGAAAATTACCGGATATATTTTGCTTAACGAATGCAAAGAAGCTCTTTTAATTATTGTTAATCATAGCCAAATGCTTGCTATTTAATGCAATTAACAAACTATACGTAATAGAGTTTTATTAATTCACTGATAGTTTAGAACAAAGATGACAATATTGTAGTAGAAAAAGACTTTACTGATCTCTAAATCTTATTTTGAATAAAAAATCACTGCGATGAGATTCCAAAATCTTAAATGTGCAAAAAATAGCTATTAGTATTAGTAATCGTAATTTATCAATTATTTGCATTTTCTTATATCTTTCATAAATAGCTTTCTCGTTATTTAACAGTTTTTAATTCAGTGATACTTAACAACTTGAAGAAAAAGTTCCTGTAAGTAAGCCTAGTCCGAAATATCTAACTGGAGATAGTATATCAATGAATTTTGCAATTCCCTGATTGGTTAATTAAAATAGTATGAGATTCCAAATTAAAAACATTAGTAATGCATAATTTTTCCTTCTTTTGTGCCTTTAATTTCCAAATTGAGAATTAATTACATATTTACATGGCGATAATGAGACAAAGATGACAAGTATTGATAATAGCATAATGATGATAGAACCAATAATAACGTATATTAGCGACAATAAACTTGCAGTTATCAATGAGTGTGAATCAGCAAATCTGAATGATTGTGATCGTCATGCGGAATGTATCGATCTAGAAGGTGGTTACGAATGTCGTTGTAAGGAACCATATCGCGATGAATCACCACCAGGGCAACCTGGACGAATATGCCGTTTTAATGAATGTTCGATCTCATCTGACAATACATGCGACAAGAAATTTGCAATTTGCGAAGATTTAGATGATGGATACACTTGCCGTTGTAAAACGGGATATTATGATAATTCACCGAATACGCAGGAACCGGGCAGAGTTTGCATTGGTAATTTGATTTTCGAATTTGAATTTTTGGTCTTTTAACGATGACAATATTTTGTTGTAATAAAAATGCGTTGCAACATGAAAAAGAAGAAAACAAAAAAGAATATATATTTATGTTGTAGAAATATTAAGATTTATTTAAGAAGTGTATAACATTTTATAATACGTTTATTGATTGATTTTCGAATCCTTTACTTTAGCTGCTTTGTCGTACTGAATGCAAATGATTGCTTCGCAATTGAATTTATGGTTTTGCAGAATTCCAAAAAGAGAAAATCACGACGGTCATACCTCAAGATGCGCCACGTATTGATGGAATACTGTGTGGTCGAAATAATTACTGCGCAATAAAACGTAATGAAGTATGTGTTGGCGGTGTGAAATGTATGTGTCGTCCAGGTGAAACTCGTGCGACACCAAATGACCGTTGCGAAGCTGTCGATTACGTACCATTTTTGCTTCGAGTCCTCAATAAAGATGCTAAAATGTTGGCATATAGTTCGGAATATGGCAATAGCGATAGTGCACCGTATGTTGAGATAACACATTTGTTTGAGAAAGATATTGGCCGTGCGATGAGTAGCACCACTTATGGAACACGTTATGTTACCACGGATGTCAATTATATTACCCATCCGAAAACCATTAATAGGTACGTCGATTATCTTTTTTCACTGCTTTTATTTTCAAGTACTGGTTAGATATCTTGCATCTCAAATTTGAAGGTAAACAATCGAATTCAAAGGAAAACAATGTTAAGAAATGAAAACTAATGACTTTTTTTTTTAAATCAATTTTTTCTCAGCATATATTTTTAGATTAATAGTTTTTTGAATGTATTGCATAAGCAAACTGATTAATTTAATATCATTTTTATCATTTTTTTAGCTCATGGCCGGATGGTTTATTGTTTAACTTCTCCGTAGCACTTCTTCCAACTGGTGCACCAATTGATGTTTGCAAATTATGGGATCAATTAGCAAAATCAATTCAACGAACTAATGGTGCCATTGGCGGTGGACCACTTCAGGTAGCACCTGATTATGACCAGTTGAATCCATGTCGACCGAAATCACCACGTGGTGAAGCATGTGGTGTTACTATCTGTAACAATGAACTTGGAGAGGTTAATTCTTCATAATGTTTTCCCTTTAATTTTATAAAAATCAAATTTGAATAGACATTTCAATTTTTCATCTTTTGAGATTTTAATTAATAGCATTTAATGTTATTAGTCAGTTTTTAATCGCTCAGCGTTTAATCATGTATGTCCTGTCTTCTGCTTATTTCTATTTTAAAATTATTGAAACATCCATCATCCTGTCTATTTTACAGGTATGTATCGCAGGATCGCTATGCGGTTGTACGCACGGTGAGAAGCGTTCATCGCTAACTGATGTCTGTAGACCGGTGGAAGCGTGGAATATTGTATTATGGGTAATGCGTAAAGATGAGGAGAAATTGGCATACACCGATATCTTGGCAAATCCACGACATATGATCACCAAGGAACTTGTCCGACGATTTGAAAGTGGCATCGGACAGTGTTACCCAAATACTGCATTAGCTAGCTCTTTTGTTACCACTGAGGTGAGTTATCTTTGAAATTTTTAGAAATTTCTTGATTCCTTTCTTTCCTGAATATCTTTCCAAAATAATAAAAATTTCTTACTTTATTAAGATTTGCATCATTTAGGTTAATGAAATCATGGATCCAATGAGCATTAATGCAACATGGAATCGAGGAATTCTATTCAATTCGACTGTTTATTTCCGGAAAGGATCAGTACGGATACCATCAGATGTCTACTACATGCTTATCCAGTACATTAGCGATCGGAACAATTATCAGATCGGTAAAAGCGGCTTGTATATCAATAGCTATCAACCAGACCCATTTAAAGCATGTTGGAAGGTAAAATTTGAAAAATGTCCTGATTTTGAAAGAAAGAGTGTGCAAATAATATTTATTGATTTATTAATTCAAGCATTAGTGAAATTTAGAAATTAAGAACGAAATGATTATGAAATGAACAATAACACAGATGCAAATTTTTATGATTATTTTTATAGAATAATTGTCATCCGAAAGGTATCTGCATCGATCTGGGACCGAATGCGTATCGCTGTGAATGTGGACAAGGATATCGCGATCTGAATCCATCGGATCCTGGAAGACGATGCTTACCCAATACTGGTTATAATGAATGTGAACGAAAGGAGGATAATGAATGCTCTGAGAATGCCCGTTGTATTGATCAGGTTAGCTAAGCATAATAATACTTCTCATTTCGATTATTGAATAGTTTCAATTGTTTTTGGAAAAAGTTCAAACAAAATTTAGTGATTAAGTAAAATCAGATAATAACAGTTTACTTCAAATTGCCCAAAATGAAATTTTGCGGAAGGATTTCAACTTTTTGATTAATAATATCATCATTGGACACACCTGATGAAATATATCAATTTCAAGGAACATCTCTACAAATGCGAGTGCTTGCCATCGTTTATCGATGTATCACCCAAAGATGCCATTGCCGGAAGTGTTTGTGTTCTGGATTACTGCTCAGATGTCAATTTCTGTCCGAAAAATACGACATGTATGAATCAAGAGCATCAAGCAATATGTGATTGTGACCCAGGCTATGTAGATATCAGGAAAAGTGAGAAAAGGACGCAACTCTTTGATCAGGATACTTTATGTCTAAAAATGCGTGATATCGATGAATGCGCACTAGGAATTACCAATTGTTCAGGTTGATTGTAGTTTTGATATTACATTTTGCTATTAATTCTAGTTTATTAATGAACATCACGTACTTGAAAATCTATCGAAACGTAATACTGGAATCACATTGTGCAGAAGGACACAGTATACATTTAAAGCAAACATAACGGATAACTTATCTTTATAATATTTGAAGCTATAAAATTTATTATGATATTTGTTTTAGAATATAATACTACTTTTTTTTTATTTGAATGTTTGGAATGCCTTAGAATTATAAGTTTTTTGATCTTTATATTGCGGAATTTTACATAGTTTTTTTAATAGTTTTCAGTCTTTAAAAACTTCATGCATAGGTGTTGCGGAGTGTGTTGACAAAACGATAGGTTATGAATGTCACTGTCCGGAAGGTTATGTTGATGGAAATCCGGAAGAACCAGGACGAGTTTGCGGCGCGCTACTTTGCGATCTATGCAATTCACACGGTGATTGTGTCCATAATGCCTTGACTAATAATATTACCTGTGTATGCAGTGATGGTTGGTCCGGTGAATTCTGTGATGTGGCACCGTCGAAAGCTTCAATGATATTGCTTGTCATCCTTGCAATCCTTTTTCTTCTGCTCACACTTTGGTATCTTTTTGGATTTTCAATTTAAAGTTCAGGTGAGACAGAAATGAAATTTGAGGACAGAATTTCTAAATTACATACTTTTCTTTTTCAGCTGTTTATTGTATTTCTGCACGAAATGTATTTGTTTCAAACGTCAGAATTTATTATACCGTGAACCATTTACGTATCGCAAAGGCGCTTGGCCTTGGTCTACCCTAGAAGCATCAACATCAAGTGAAAGCGGTGCCGACTTTTCAGCAGTGAGTGCTGCAGGTCATGAATATTATCCTGAAATTGGTCAGTTTCTGAATTTGAAGATGTATATTGTCTATTAACAGATTGTTCGCATACAAAAATGAGAAAATATGAAAGAGTGGATGTTATTCTATTTTCAAAAATGAAATTAATTGAAAGAAGAATTTTTCAATGGCACTTATCTTTTTATATTTATAAGCTCTAATGTTTCTTTTTTTTGTTGTATAAATATATAATAGCGTGCTGTATTTCTTCTGTTTTTTTTTTTTTTTTTTTTTTTTTTTTAGGTATTCCACGTGCGAAGTTAAAGTCTGGGAATGGTATGATGGATAATCATCAGCATCAATCCTTAGCAGTGTCGAGGCTTCATGACTATCTCGATGATGGTATGCGCATTCCACGAGTGCATCTTGATCGTGATAATGATGCATATGATTCTACGTCACAGTCATCAAGCGAATATACCATACGTGAGGAAGTCAAAAGGCATGTGATTACTGACGTTACAAGAAAGGAAACCAAGAAGACATTGACTACTGCTGATGTTCATGGTACCACCGCTGAATTTCATGTATATCCACCAATTGAAGTTACAACTGAATCGCACTCGTCATTCCAGGTCGACAACTTTTACGCAATTTAAATATAGATTAGAACATCGTGTATACAAGGAACTATGTTCACTGCATCACTAGATACAGTACCATCAGATACAAGAATTATGTTTATGGTACCATTAGATACAGTACTGCCAAATACTCACTGCATCGTTAATTTATTTTTATTTTTTGGGATTTTAGGTCGGGACTCATAATTCCAGTTCATTGTTAGATAAGGATGAACAGGAAAGAGGTGAAAGCATAGCTGAATTTAGCATCGGTAACACGCGACACGACTGGAACACAGCAGCAGGTAGAAATGGCGAATTTAGTACGGTTAGTGATGAAACTATTTTGCGATTGAATTTAAAAGGATATTTGGAAGAAACGAACAAGCAAAACGACAAATATTCGTTTACATGAGCGAATGAAATAGCTCCGCAATTTCAGCAAGATTTTTTTGCTGAAACTGATAGATAAGAACAAACATATTATATAATTTCATTTTCAGGATCGTGATTTGGAATCAGTTGTTAGCAATTTAACGGCTGAAGATGAAGTGTATGATAAGAAAACATCAGTGAAACGATCACATAATTTTGAACCAACTATCGGAGGTGGTATTGAATGCTATCGAACTGAAATAACCACAACCAAATCAACGAAAGGAGTTTCGAAATACTAAAAGTCGTGAAATATTTGTTATAAACAAAAAAAATGATATATAAGTTTTTTTTCTCTCAGTGTTCTTTAGATGAACACTGATTTGCTTATTTTTAATGAATATTGTCTTTATTGATTTCGTGATAAAAATATTAATCATTTAGTAAATTTATGTTACTTTAGTTTTATAACTGTTGCTATTATGTCATTAATCCAGCAGTTTTTTTCTTAAAATTTTGCTGCTTATAATTTTTGCTAACACGTTGTTTTTATGACGGGATTTTCTTGCTTTGATTTTTTGTTTTTTTTTTTTTTTTCAAAAATTTCATTTTCCCTTCAAATTTCGAGACAATTTTTTCCTTCTGAATAGCTACCTTTTTTCATATATTTTGACATTAATCTATAAGATATTCTAGGTCGAAATTTTATGGAACATTTATAAAATTTCGAATCACAATTTCAGGTGGGAGAGTTTTGTCAAAAGAGCAACTATGCTCTCTAGAATAGTATCTTTGGATGAAATATAACTTGTCTGGGATATTTTGACAACAATACTTCTCTTTCTTTCTGCTAGAATAAAGTTCACTTAAATTTACATATTTAAGATCATATATTCAGATGGTCATAATTCTTCCTGTCTTGCATAGTAATGTATAATTCCTGAATCTCAAAAAAATCTCTAGAAAAAAGTGAATTGGATCTTTTTTAATTTGCAATAGATTATTCCCTAGCATATATTGTTTTATATCTTCCATAAACAACTTCAAGCCGTTTCAGTTTCTTTTCCGAAATCTTATCTGAAAATTGTCTTACATATAGTAATTAAGTGAATTTTATATCTCGATCCATGTAGATGCAAATTATTTATAATATTTTGTTGGATGATTGGTAGAAAAAATATTTTCTACTACGTTAATAATTATTTCCTAATTATAAATGAACAATGTGTTAAGGAAAAAAAATTATGATAATATTAAAAAAAAAGAGATGATAGTGACAAAATGACTCCATATGAAGTAACGATTATTTTAGCTGAAATAATTTGAATAATAAATCACGTAAAGGCGAATACGTTAAATGAATTCCATTTTTAGTTACAATATAGTATTTTGCTACAGATGTAAAAATTTTCCACTAGATTTGGTTTATTTAGTTGATTAGTAATTATAAATTACTTGTTACTTCGGATTTTTGAGAAGCAAGAAGAAACAATTTATAATTCGTATTTGCAATTGAATCAAAAGTTTTTTTTGTGGTCAAAAGTGCCTAAAGTTTTTATTGTTTGTGTATCTATGTATCGAATAAATGTTCTTTAATAAGAAGTGTGATAACAATTCAATTCTAAAATTGTGAAATGTAAGTATATATTCAGAAAATATGACTAAAAAAAAATATATTATGCTTAAGGAAAAAATGAATAAAATTCATTTCAACAGTAATTTTCACTGAACTATCACTGTTACTATCACTTCTATTATGGGGAATGTTTTTCCATCGGACAGTGATTATAAGAAACAATTTTCTGGATGGAATGCATCTGATTAAATTTTAACGAGAGGTGTCGGGATAACCGATCAAAGATTAATCCACATATTGGAGCAATTAAAGGTAAACAACCTTTAGTTGCTCTTGTCTCCACATATTGGATCAATTAAAAGTAAACATCTTTTAATTGCTCCTGGCTCCACATATTGGAGCAATTAAAGTAATTATCGTATAATTGTTTACATTATTTCGTAGTTTTAAGATTAGTTGAATTGTTTACATTATTTCGTAATTTTAATGGTAGTTAAATTTGTTGAGTAATCAGGAAACCAATTATAAGGTTGTCTAAATGTGATTATCCAGTCCAAAGACCAAATCACATGACTAACCAACAAAAAGGCAATTATCAGCGTCTGCGCCGGCACTTAATGACACCCAGACAGACGGGGCGTGGATAAAAAACGAAATATAAGCAACGACGATAATTAAAATGGGGAGTTGAGTTCGATCAGTTCGGTCAGTTCAGTTCAGTGCAACTCAGTCACAATCAACCAACGACGTCTACTCCACTTCAACGAACTACTACCTCCCATTCCATTTTTAAATTTTTTATACGTTATCCATATATATCTCTGTCAATTATTTTGTGCCGCCTCAGCTAATACTGGACGACACCTCACGTATTATATTTGAAGTAATAAAGTGTTTCTATTACTTAGTGTCGTGAAGCACCCTCATTCCAAACAAACCTAGTTTCACGACAAGAGGAGTATTTTGAATTAAATATAGATGGAAGAGACTCGCTTTTATGATCATTATAAATTAGCATAGTCCTTGAATGAGAAAGCAGTATTATTAAGATTTCAATCCTATGCATACATTTGTTCATATTGATTTTTTTTGGAAATAAATATTTATTCTGCATTCATAATTATAAATTTCTCATATGAAAATATATTGGAATGTTGCTAGCTGAAGGAACAAGCCTTTCTTATAACGATTAGATGATCGTTTCGTTTCGTTTAAAATCTAAGACCCGCATCATATTTTATTTACCTTATTTGTTATTTTTTAAAATTTCATCATCCCAACTCAGTAATATTATTCAAATTTATATTGGAAAAAAAAAAAACAACCAATTTTTATTTTCATTCATGTCTTATATCGATTTTTATATCTTTACATAATCACTACTATTTTTTACCTTCTACTCCTTTCTTTCTTTTTTTTTTTTTTTTTGTTCTCCAATTGCCATGATAACATTCATCATAATATTCATCTATCCAAAGCTTAAATTCCATTAATTACAATAGTCAACATCGTTACAAATATTCTATCAAAGCAAATTTTAGAATAACTTCTATCAGTTTGCAATCATTCGCATTTGCATTCTTTTATCTGTTGATAACTTCTTCATACTGTCAACTTTTTTGTTTTAATAACTATTATCCTTTTTCACATTAAATTGTTCTATTTCAACATTTTAACTTAAAGACAGCTGACATTCTAATTACTGCTCTAAAAGTTTAATTTGAAATTTTGTCTGTTCATTCAATGGCTTAAAGTTGAAATACTTGTCTTCAACATTTCTCTGTTAGGTTATTCTCGCTTAGGTTAACATTCTTTCAGTATAAACGTCAGCAGTAATGGATTATTTTGAAATGGATAAATAGATCTGATCCTGGCAAAAAGTGATAACAGTAGCGGTGGTTGTTGGGATTGTGCAGCATTTTATCATATCTTTTTTGCGGCATCTTTTGTAATAATCATCGATGTGATTTCTTGCTACCCACAACAAAAAATATGCGTACCACAAAAGTAAGTTGAAATTTTTTCATTACATATGAAGTTTTAAGGAGAATTGACATCGGAAAAAAATCAATTTCGAATTGAATTAAAAAAAATTTTCCAGATTTTGGCAGTTAACAAAATCTCCCATTTTTCCTTTTCTTTCTCAAATAGTAATAGTGGTTATTTTTTCTCTTCGAGCAATGAGTGATAATAATTAATAATTTTCTTTCTTCAAATATCATCTCGATGAGAATATCAAACTATTGGCAATGGTTATTGATGGATTAAATTAAAACATAACGAGACTTATCCAGTTCTAAATTAACTGCCAAGAGAAAGCGATTTCTAATTCATCGGTAGTATGTGATAAGAATAATTAATCTGTTTGGAATCGCGTGCTTCATTTAAGAATATAGATATGTAGAAAATTAATTGAAATACTATTTATATAAACATATTCTTGTCATACTATGATAATATACTGTTTAAAATATATAAAATTTGTATTTTCTGTTTGCACTTATATTCTGAAATTCCTATTTCCACTTTAAATTTACTAACAATGAAGTTTTCAGTTGCATTTCTACATCGAAAAATAAAAAAAAAGTTCTAAGCCTTGTTTTGATTAGCTTCGTATTTGAATGTTAAATATATCACTCTCTTAATTTTAAGAACACGAAATATAAGATAAAATAGCAGTTAAAAAGAATGCATGAATAAAAAGATGCAGAATGCATAAATGAATTATATATAAATATGAAAAAAGTATTTCTTTTCCTTCTGTGTTAAACAAAATTTCAAATTTTTAAAATCTTATGAATAGTACTTTTAATCGTATTTATAAATTAATCTATTTATAATCTATGTGAAGACTTCCCAAGCTTAATAAATTTCGAAAAACAATAATTTTGAATTCTAAAAAAGATGTTTAATCTTTCATTTTAATACTTTTTCTTTGTTAAATTCCCCAAAATGTAGTTTTAAAAGAATAATTAAATCAAACATTTCATTGAAAATTCTTGGATTCCGATAAATTTTTAACTCCTTTGTTTGAATTCATGAAATTTCGAATCAAGTCTAAATCAAAATTTCGAATTTTATATAACTGCCCTATCTGGAGATTTTCATTTCATCTTTTGGGATAAAATTTTTTTCAGTTAATTTTTTTTAGTTTTTTGATTAAAGAATTAGAGTATTCGGCACTACTAATGCCACAGCCCCTTTTTTTTTTTCTTCTTGAAGCAGTTATCGGGAAGAAACAAAAAAGAATTGTAGCAAATTGATTGAGTAATTTTCATTTAACTGAATGCTTAATCCGAAACTTTTTGTACATATCATTCAGTTATTGTAAAACTGCAACATGTGCTCTGGTTGATTTTAACCAGATTTAATCAGAAATTAAAATTAAATTAAAAAATTATCTATTTCAGAACTTACGTTGATGGATTTGAAAAGGAGGGAGGCCTAAAAGTCTCCAAATAAGCAAAAAACTTTTTAAAAATACAATTACCAGTTATATTACGTTTTGGTAATTTAATCATCTCCATAAACTTGATTCAAAATGTATACTGTTTATTCAGCCATAAATTAACAAGGCTTTCTGCTAATCAAACGATATGCTGTAATATGATTTAAAAAAGAAAAAACTCGAAAGTACAACAGATATGAAACATGAAATGAGAATTAGTATTATGTCAACTTTTGCTGAATGATAACTAAAATTCTCAACTAATTAAGCTTAAACATTCCCTTTGTTTATAGCTAACAGAAAAAAGAGATTTCAGTTGTCCCGAAGAAACCAGTTGTATATACTACATATGTTGCGATGACTAATGTTGTCAACAATAAGTTAAAGGATTCCGCATTCTAAGTTTTCTATTTTCGAATGAAATCTTCAATGTTTCGGAATTGAGTACACGAGATGATATATGCACTAAAGACGTATTCAAACAACGTAATTGGAGCCTTAGAATTCATCAATCGTTAAAATTAATGAATTAACGTTTAAGCAATTATGAAATCGCGATACCTATTACTACTCCCGGTATCACTTACGCTAAGACACATCTAAATCTTCAGGAATGTTCAAATTTTCTTCCATTATATCAATTCATCCAATCACTTTTTGGTATTTTCCGTTTCTGGATGAGACGTAAAAAAATTTAACATTTCAGGCCTGCTCTATTCGCATCAACCGCTTTCACTCTGGGTGTGTTCTTTGCATTTTGCATCCAGTGCTATTGAACAGTATATAGTTCAATAATCTTGCAAAAAAGTCAAATAAAAGAACAAATGAAATAAGTCAAAATTACGCGCATTGTTTCAATTCATAATTGCTGTATACTAAACCAATCTCACTATATGAATAAAACGATGAATTAATATAAACAGATAAAATAAAGAATTTAACAGGATAACATGAAGCAATTCTTTCCATATTCAGCAAAATAACCGTATACAAAAATTCAAGATCTTCAAAACTCGAAATCTTGAAAAACAAAATTCAATCTAAAAAATATATTTCACTGATGGACAAGAAAAAACAAGATTAACACTTCATTTTTTTTTTTTTTTTTCATGTACTTTGAATCAACACAGCAAATGCAGCAAATCAACCAAATAACAATGTCCATATAAGGTCTGAAATTCACGTGAAAAAAAAAAAACTAAAAAATTTACGAGAAAAAGGATACATTTCAGGATAAGAAATCACCGAAATTTGTATTTTGTAATATATCATCAAATGAATTGGGTAACAGTGACTGCTGTTGCTGTCCCAAATAGTAACCACGTACTGTCGATTCCTAAAAATTCAAAAAAATCGAGAAAAGCTTATATCTTACACATCGTATAAATATATTTGTAATATAATACATAAAACATAGCACTGTATCAAATTACTTTTTACAAATTAACAAGCACAGATTAAGCATATCATATTTTGGATCAACTTTACTGGCCAACGCAGACGGCAGTTAACTTGCTTAATTCAATCGACATGATACCTCATCATACTGGTGCATCAGATTAAAATTTCTGAGAAACAGCTTAAATATGCCTTGTGCACTGATTTGATAATTATAATACTGAACAACCAAGTAACTTAACATCTTTGTGCAGTTTAAATTTCTTATTTCAATTTTAAAACTCAGTTATAATTAATGATTCTTTTGCTTTTTTATTGATTTGTTTATCCACTACTTTATGTTATTGCAATTTCCCCATTAATTATCCAAAAGCCTAGACTCAATAAAAAAGCTTTCAAAGCACTCAGTTACTAAAAAAATCTGACAATCCCAAACACAAAAGCTTACCCAAGTTTCAAGGAAATCTGCCACCGTTCGTAGACCGGGTCGAGCTAAACGTTCATGTATCACATTTTGCAAATCATCGAAGAAAAACGAATCTAAATAAACAAAATTCAATTTCTTTTTAAATGATAAAATTATGTGCCATTACTATAGAAGTAAAGATTGAACCGTCTGATCAAATGAATTTTAATAAGTTTTAATAAAAAGTTGCAAAGAAATGATATGAAACGATCGCAATCATTTTTTGAATATTTTCTTTTAAGAACTAATTTTTACTCAATTATAAATTTTGACTTGAATTTTCTTCTTGAATGAAATTACTTGTGACAAAACTATTTTAATAATAAAATAACAAACCTAAATCTAATGCAGCACGACCTACCAACACTTCACCATTGGGATATGTTTTCGGTATAATTAACTGGAGCGGTGGCACATTATGTGAGGCTTAAAAACAATTATTATGAATTCAAATATTTAAATTTTGAAGTGGTGAAAATTGCTGAAAATCTTCTTGACTATTTTCACTAAATCATTTCATACAAGTTTTCTCGATTTAATGAAAATATAATAATCGAAAATGTTGTCTTCACTTACATAATCATCCAAAAACCTCTCTATGATATCATAAAAAGCTTACTTAATGAAAATTTAACAACAACAGAATGCGAATCAGATATCTGTTCAATGTTAGAATCGGCTAAAAAACGATCTCCAAAGGTTAGCAATTCTTGACGTGCCGCCTCTGGTAACTGACCTTCTATCTAAACAAATAACACAAACTCAAATTTCTTTCAAAATTATTAATAATTTCAAATATGATACAACTAAACAATACTGTTTCATAGTTTCTCACAATAGATCTAAAACAATAGGCAGTATATTCTTAAGCAATATGGTAGCACATATTACATGACTAATAGCTCATAATTGATATTATAATTGATAAAAATCCTATTTGCTTTAAAAATATATTAAATATTTGACTCATTCCCAAATGAACCTGCGAAGATGTGCTATTCGGTACTGCTTCTATAGGAGTTGGCAAGAAATCATCCATTATATAAAGATCTTCAACTCCGCTGCAATCAGCTGTCGGTACACGATTTGATTCCGAGAATAGTGGTAAAACTGTTGCTACTGCTCCTGCCTGTTGCTGAAGATTGTTAAAACTGTGATATATTTTAATCTTATAAAACATTTCACATATTTTTAATTCCATGAAATTTAATATGTAAAATATTGCAGCACACTTTAATTTCACAGAAAAAATATGTAAAATTATTAAAAAATTTAGCAAATTTTTATCAGAACTAATAGAATGATTTTTCCTAGAGTTAAGTATATATCAGAGATGAATGACGATCTACGCTCAAGTTTACGGAGAATCCAAGAATATCTGAATAACTTATAGCATTTCACCATTTTAAAAATATGGAAATGTATCAAATATCAGTTATTCTAAACTTTAATATAAGTACTGAAAATTTATTTTGCCTGAGACTGAAGAAAATAAGAATTGTAAAATCTCACCACCCTAGATGAACCATGATGCAGCACCATCGACTGCGCCTGTGTACCGGGACGTAATCCAACATTCGGATTTGGATAGGGTGAATGTCGTTGATAAGTGTGTTCTACTGAATGTCGTGCAACCTGTTGACCACTAGTCGTTTGTAATGGCATTGGTGATTGCATAAGAGTACTCCGCGCCAGACAAACAGCCACTGGAACTGATGATGGTGCCATACTAGCTAAAACTTGCGATGATGTTTGTTGCTGTTGTTGTTGTTGTGACCGACCGGAAGACATCGGCCACTGTCCTGCGGATGGTACACCAGCATTCGCTTGTGCGCGATCACCATATCCGACCTGTGTTTCACTATTTAACAAGACCGCATTCACTGCATCCACCAGCGGCTGTGGTTGTAATGTTCCCGCATTCAATGAAGCTTGCTAAAGAAAAAAAAACTTATTTTTTTAATCCACCCGAAATTTTTAAAATTTCACAATGTTAGGACAGCAGCCCTACATCTAAAACATGAGATAACTAAAAAGCTACTAGAACCAAAATAATACAGATATTGCTTCTAGCAACTTTGCACATGAAGTGTTTAATAATATACTAATCGATCGATTAATTTCAATTTTCAATCGCAATTTTTTGGAAACCTACAAGGATCCGCAAAAACTCTCATTTTTTTTTTTTTACAAGGTACTATTGCCGGAATATTTTATTATTACAGCAGTGCAAAATATAGATGTTTAAATCATATTATTTACCAGAAATTGCTGCTTTTTATATATCCATGCTTCTATTTGCAAAAGATATTCAAATGATACCCGTCTGCAAATAACAAAAGTTTGGTTAACAATGACACTGTTTATAAAAATTATAAACTGGTACTGAAGTAGCAGAACTTGACAAAAGAACTTTTATGAATCAGAATTCAACTAATTATTTATTAAATCATATACAAAAAAAAATTTTAAGCCATAAAAAAATTAGAATGAATAATACTGCATCATTTTCCGAAATATATGTATGAAAAAAGAATCATGAATTCATAGAAAATGTATGAACCAAATTTTGATAAAAAAGAAGCAGTTTAAACCACCTAACTAAATACTTAAACGAAAGAACTGTCCCCTGATTTGGATTTTAGCTTATGAATTTCAAATAAAACTTTAAACACTGGCATACATACGATTTGCCATCAAGAACGTTGCACATTGTATCAAATTTACTTGCAGCAATTTCGTTGCCTTCCAATCGACACTGTTGCGCACGTGATCGTAAACTCTCAACGTAAGGCCTTAATGAGCGTAACTTTTCGGCGTATATACGCTGCAATAATAGATTAATTAGCACTAGACAAATAATCATACAGAAAAAAAAGAAACTTTTCAATTAGTAAATATACTTCCTGTAACAAAGTGCTAAAAAACATTCTGGTTGATAAAATGCCAAGCTATATAATATTAAATAAAGAACTTATTAGACTTATAAGAATTCTAAATTTTAATATCCATATGCTGTTACTGGAAAAAATAAGCGCACATCATTTGCAAAGAAATTTCACATGACTTATATATTTGATTAATTCCATGATCTCCGCAACATTCATCACATATATAAAATGGAAAAACAATCCCATTTCTATGATTTCAAATCCATTACCATATATTCTAAGTAGCTAACCTCTTCACTTTGTTGTAAAGTAGTTCCAAATGGCAAATCAGCAACGTTTTGATTACCCGATCCATTTAAATGCCGTGAGGATGGTGTCGGTGACCCATAATGGGGTGAATTGATAAGATTTTCTAGAACTGATGGCTGATGCAACTGTTGGTGATGTCGTGAAATACTTTGCTGCTGTGAAGGAGGAATGGATGTTCCTCGTGACATAAACGATGCTGTTGAATGGCTACGTTCAACGTATTGATCGGAATCTGTACCACCGTAGGGACCTGTGAAATTCACACTGGCTGCCTTGTGTGATCATTAAAAAACAACACTCAATATATTTGCTTTAAAAAAAAAGAAAAAAAATTAATTTCTTGTAGATTATTCCTTATAAAAATAATTATAGACCAAAAAAGTATACATTGATACTTTTTCGCAAACCTGAGTATACAAGACATGATTTGAAGCAGTGCTAATATAAAAAATATTACATAAAGAATAACGGACAATCAAAAGGACTAATAAAAATTTAAAATTCCAATACCTGCTGGGTAATAACCGCCGGAAGAAGGGTCCTCACGCTTCCATACGCGAGCGGACATTGAATCCGATATTGGAACTTCTGCAGCATTAGTACCATCATTACCGCCACTTTTCGGCTCAGTTTTGACATGACTATACATTTGATGATTTGGAGAGGTGCTATGTGATCCAGGGACAGAGGGGATCGGAGAAAGCATATTGTACGGAATTTGCTGCGGAACCACTGGGTGTGTTACCGGAGAATGCTGTTGTATAGTAGATTGTGACGGCTGCATACTAGTGCGAGATAATGCACCAGATGAAGATTGCTGTGATTGTATTATTGGCGGTGGTTGACCAAGTAGCGGAGTATGGTACCTATCCTGCAAAAAAAGCAATAAATTCTCGAATATGTCAAATATAAATATACCTAGCCATTTTGGTAATATATTTTTTATCAAGCAGAACATTTATTAGCAAATGGAACCTCAATAAAAAGAAACACAATTAGAGAAACAGCAGTCAAGTTAAGTAAAACAAACAACCGAAGAGAAAGGATATGAAGAGAAACTACCAAATCTTGGAATTACATAAGTAGATTTTGCTCATGCTTACCATGACTTTTTGTTGTTGCTGCTGCTGGGTGGGTTGCGGATCCGGTGGTACACCAAGGCCCGCGGCACGATAGTTTTGTGATGCTGACTGAACACGAGATGGTTGAAGAAGGGCTGGTACTGTTGTTGATTTTGCTGTAAAAAAGAAAACTCACCGAAAAAAGCTATCCCAATACAATCCCTTGAAATAAAATTCTTTACATTTATGGATAAACGGTTACTGGATAAATAACTATATATTTTCGGCTTAATTCGGAATATCACCACACTAGTGATTCATTTTTGCCAATTGATAAGGATTTCTTTTCTTTTCTATCTATGAAATAATTTAATCACTAATATTTAATCAGCAGATCAACTGAAATGGCTAAACTATTATTGCAAGAGATGACTTTTAGTATCACTTAACATCAGCTGCGGTATCACAATATATAAACTACCCATGCAATCCTAATAATCTTATGAAAAAATGACTATGCAAGTAATTATTTCGTTTTTCCTCCGTAATTATCTTATTTATATTATTCAGCAATTTCCTTGGAACTGTCCTATTTATATTTGGTTTCCTCAACATCACCTTAATTACTTCTGGAATATTTTATACTAAACTTCCTCTAACCTTATTTACATCTTACACTAACTAATAAAATATTGAAGATTACTTCAAATTACTTCAGAATTTATCAAGCCAGAAATACGGAATAACATGTGAAGTACTTACAGTTACAATTGATTGCATTGATAACTTTGGCAATTGTTCGCATATACTCATCTTTACTAACACATTTGTTGAAAACATATTCCTCTACCTATAAAAACAATTTGATTTTATTTCACGCCATACATAAGTACATCATAAGCAATATACTACAAATCTGGAAAAAATAAATAAACTTTGCAACACTTTTTAACAGCATTATATTACACACACGAAGTATAACAGCATTATTTTTTTTAATACGATTGATTTTTTTCTCATGTTCTCAACAAAACTTGATTAAATATAATTACAAGTACTTAACTAATTAGAATGTTGGTGTGTGAATCTAATTAAATAGTCTGAATAATTAGAACAAACTGATAAAAGAATGACATACGGAATATCAAATTTCATCTCATTTCAAATCCTAATAAAACTTAATTTGACGTTTTCATTTAAACCAAGGATAACAATAAACAACCTGTCTCGCATCACCGGGTACGGGTAAATTTGGAGCATTTTGACGACTTCTCGCTAATTCTGGTTCTAACCGATTGATAACATGGTCGCGAAATCGTTGTGATGGCCAATCATCGTCCCCCATTTAGTTATCACATGACCTAATCTTGATTCACCAAAGCCCGGTGCACCCGAATAAATCCAGTGCTTCGTGCTGCTTATCCGAACTTGTTTTGCTCGATCCTACACACAGTTCACAATTTCAGATGACAAATCAACCTAAAAAATTTCTCATAGTCATAATAAATAATGATTTGGTCTACAATACGTGAAAACTCGCAACCCAACTCTAATTCAACAATAATTAATTTGTCATTTAAATTTTCCAATCTTCGCCAAATTTTCCTATCCTTATATTATCATCTAAGATAGTATAATATAACTTTGGTTTTGAAATATCCGTAAAATTTCGCTGATCTCTGAATAACCTTCCTCTTCTTTCTCCCCCATAAAATTCTATTTCTTACTCCTCAAATGTTTTTCAAACAAAAATAAAACATTAAGTAGAAGAAAAAAACATGCAATGATAAGAGTAAAACGTCCGGTAATGTCATAAAATCCATTCCCAAGAATTAAAATTTATTGGAAAAAAGAACTTTCCTACTCCCCTCATTTTATCCAAATTTATTCTCTTACATCGTTTTTATTTCTCCTCATAATTATCTTTCCATTTAGATATGATATGAAAAAATGTCCTATTTATTCTGAAAGTCATCTAAATTAAATAAATCCTGCTAAATTTTATTGACCACCTTATACAATGATAAAGCTTACCTAATCTATAAAAATTACTTCGGCGTAAGAGAAACAAGTCATAATACTCAGAAAGATGATAATGCATAACTTGAAATATACCTTATACCTAAAAATGTTCGTTTCTTGAATATTAATCAATAGAGCACGTGTACCTATGACGGAACATCAACAAAATTAGCAATAATAACTTCTGGAACCGAATCTTACAACAACCGAAATCATACAAATCTATTCATTTGAAGTTCTCCAATCTATGATTTGTTTGAATTCTACAGCAAAGCACCTTTTTCCAAAAGTTTAAATCTGAAAGTATCAAATGCATCATTCATTTCGAATTCTCCTCCTATTCACATTTTCTTTTACTCTATTCAAAGTATGGAAAGAAGAAATTGAGGGAAAAATGGAGGCAATGAATGGAAATAAAAAGAATACAAAAAATCAATCGTATCAATGATTCGCATTAATCTGTTATTAAATAAGCTGAAAAGTAATCACAGCTATGAAAGAAAAAAAAAAAAAAAAGAAAAAACAGTTTTATTGCAGTTCTATGGAAGTAATGGAATATTGAATTTGAAACAATTTCCAAATTAATACAACAAAAAATTTAAACGTTTTTTAGCTTTTAGATCTCCTTTTAAGTCAAATTAATTTTAATAATAATATAATTCAAATCTTAAATAAATTTCTGCTCTGCTTATCTTTTTCCTATTAGTGATAACTCACTCTTATCGATCGGTCCTCAAACAGTTTCCAAAAATCAATCTGAAACATGCTCCGCAACCTGCGTAAATCAAAACTACAGATTAAAATGAAACTTTTACACTCTTCGGTTGTTCTTTAGCAAATTTAGCTTATGAGAATCAAATTTCTATCATTTGCTTAGAAATTTCTTATTTCGTAATTTTCTAGAGTAAAATCTTTCTGATTTTTTAAATTTCGATATCCTTTCTTCAGTATTTTTAGAACGAAAGGTTTTTCTTTGAGGCAATAATTTGAAAGTATTCAAATTATGTAGATAATTAATCTTACCAGGAAAAACTATGATATTTTTTTATAGGCAATTCTAGAAAATGGATTTCTGAAATCTTACTAAATTTTACCAATCTGAAGTCAATATCGAAATATTCCTACGGATGACAACACATATTACTATATATATAATATTATCCATATGATGAATGCAGTTTAGAGAAAAAATGAACAAACACTGGAAAAATATTTACAATAAACTAACAAATAAGTGAATGAAAAACAACAGTAACAAAACAAGATTAATTACGAAACAGCGTTTCTTCCTGCCGTTTCTTGGTAACAAATGTACCGGGTTTATGCTGAGCTTCCGGATGATTGGCTAATTCTGGTGGACAAGTTGATACTGGACTTTCCAGAAGGCATTGCTTCAAATCATAGAAGACATCTTTATCTTCAGGTGTCAAAAACGTTATCGCTTTACCATGTTTTCCGGCACGTCCTGAAGAAAGAAAAAGTATATTTATAAAAAATTATTTTTATTTGGAAAATCATAAACACTAACCTAATCAATAATCGGACACACAGAACTAATTCATCTGCAAATTTTATTTGGTACGCACTGCTAATGATGTAAGTCGATTTCAGAAAAATCCGCGACACTCAAGGTTAAATTTTCAAGAAACAAAAACTAAAGAATATATGAAGCAAACATTAAGTATTAAATGTTTTGCTCGTATATATCGAGTACGATCAAAAATTTGGATCTCACAAGATATATCGCTGCGCTAAGTTCTTGAGTTATTTATTCATCTCACATCAATTTATCTAATGTTAGCTATCAATACATACGCAAACACACACATACACATGCTTATAAAAAAAAAAAAAGGAAAAAAAATTGCAAAATAACATTTGAAAACAGAATGTATGCTTGAACTTGTGGCTATGAAAAAGAGAAAAAGGTCGAGAAAAAATGCTTCCATAATTTAGCAAAAAGTTACTTCAATGCTTTCCCTCTCCACTGTTTTTTGTTCAAACTTCAATAATCTAGTACAATTTTATCATTTATTTTCATTCATTTGTGCCTTTCTTTAAACGATTTTTTTCTTACTTTCTACAGCAATAATCAATAAAAATTTAGTAACATTATAAAATGATAAAAATTGAAATGAGAAGAAAAAAAATAGAAATATAAAAAAAGCAGGAAAAATAAAATTAAAAAATAAGAAAGAGAAAAGCTTTCAATGCAATGAGATGGATGAATGAATGTATGCAGGAGGAGAATTTTCGAAAAATCAAAATTCTTTTTCTTTTTTGCTTTGAGGAAGGAAATAACAAATGATTTTCATTTGAAATAACGAAAATCGTTTTAAACAAGAAAGTTCTTTTTTTCCAAAGAAAAAGAAAAAAAGAAAGAGAGAATGTGCCAGCGTCAGATAATAAAGTTGTACTGCCGAAGTGCACAATTTAATCACTAACATAAATATAAGTCGAGAAAAGCAAGCAACCAAAGTTGGGACGTTCCATCTTCTCTTCCTTTTTTTTCTCTTTTTTTCAGAATAAATTCATAATTTATTTGTACCGAAAAGCGAATGAAATAATAAAAGAGAGGACAATTTTTTTTTTGCTTTTTTAAGACACATACTTTATAAAATGTGTTATTTTTGTGAAATTAATAAAAAAGTGTGGAAAAACTAACAGACTACTTCCAAAGCATCTCAACAAATCAATCTTACAATTTACGATACTGCAATTCTCCATATTTTTTTTGCCTAATCAGATGTCTCCACTTCAATATTAAGATATCTAGGATGTTAGTTTTTAGCTTTTGATCTGCAACTACTACAACTTCAATCTAGGATGAGTTAGTTTTTAGTTTTTGATCTGCGATTATTATAACTTCAATTACCAATAACATTCAATAATCCGGCTGATAAAAAATCCTAACCATAGTGTTTCGAAACTGAACTCATTGTGTTTTTTCTTTTTTTTTTATATTTTAAACACTAAAAAACTTCCAAAGATCGAATTAAGTATGAAATCAAGAAAATTCGAAAGTGATTAAAATGATGATCGGTAAGTCAACATTTGAAAATTAATTATCCTTTGCAGAATTACTCGGAACTCCGTCTTTGCTTAAATATGCATTTACGGATTTAACTATTTCTATTTTACTGTGATTTCTTTTGGCTTGACATAATGACATATTTCCTCTGTTTCGTCTGCATCATGTTAAATATATTTTATCCAACCTAACTCCAGCTTATTTCATATTTATCAAAAGGTCAAAAAGTTATAATATTACCTGTTCGACCAATTCTGTGAGTATAATCTTCAATTGATTTCGCCATATCATAATTAAGAACTAAAGAAACATCTTTGATATCAATACCACGTCCAGCAACATCTGTTGCCACCAGGATATCTTTGGTCCCATCTTTGAGTGCTGCCAACGAATATTCACGAGCATCCTGTCCTTTGCCACCATGTAAAACACAAGGTTGAAAGCCCAGTTTTGTCAAGCCTTTGGCTAACATATCTGCTCCCTATAAAAAAAAAAATGAGCGAAATCGCAAACTTACAAAAGTTGAATTTGAAATTTAAAACTAAATATAAAATTAAAACAATTTGTCAATTTTCAAAACTATAAATGAGGGAAGATATACCCGTTTTTGATTAACAAAAATGATAATAGGCGGTTCAAATGCATCAGATGAGATCAATTCAACAAGTTTCTTGCGTTTACTTTCTTCCCCAATCATGTAAACTATTTGTTCGACGCGTTCTGTGGGTCTTCCAATCGAACCGATGTATACAACAGCCGGGCGTCGAAGGTATGCTCGAGCTAATCGCTCAATTGCTGGACTCATGGTTGCCGTGAACATAACAGTCTGAAAAAAGAAATTGAATTTTTAAAGCTTAGACTTAGTTTTGAATAATATTCTTCTACTTAATTTAATATCTCATTCCATTTCCTGAAGTAACTAATGGTAAGCATAATAATTCTTTAACTTATTCTTCCATTACATACAAAATTGCATAGTTGAAAATATTACAAATTTTTATCGACCTAAACTTGCAGCTCAACAAATTACTATAACAGACTGATATCCTATAGAATCAAATCAATAGAATCAGTATTTTCAATCAACAAATTGAAAAAAGTACATCAGAAGACTGAAAGCACCTGCGATCATCTAACTGATGCTCCCTCAAACCCTGGTATGCAATTTTATCATCATCAGGAATGAACTTTATTAATGCATTCAGATAATACGAGCATTAAACACCTCATTTTCAATTTCTTATCGTTATACTATCAATTGGGAACTTATAATTCGAGAAGCTTGAGCTAATGTTTAAGTTGAGATTAGCGAGTTATATATATA